>JAMKPZ010002268.1:0-16124 GCA_024699675.1 Amphibolis antarctica
T
The DNA here is from genome assembly GCA_024699675.1 of Amphibolis antarctica. Taxonomy (NCBI): domain Eukaryota; kingdom Viridiplantae; phylum Streptophyta; class Magnoliopsida; order Alismatales; family Cymodoceaceae; genus Amphibolis; species Amphibolis antarctica. Next base: position 2 of record JAMKPZ010002268.1, read on the forward strand.
AGGGGAGATGATGACCTCCTTGCCTTTATGCTATTCAAAGGTGGATGTGGCCGGAGCGGATGGCGCGGTTAAGGGCAGGAATTGCTGCTTTGCCAGATTGGCTTGGAGTGGTGCTGGTGTTGCAGCTGTTGGAGCGACCGCGCTGGCAGGAGTGCTAGCCAGGGAAGTAAAGTTGGCTATTGAGGCCTTGGGGATTGGAGGCACCGCAAGGATGACCGCCCTAACTAGGGTGGCTAGTGAGTAGAGAATCACCTTGGGTTGAGCCGGGATGGTCATCCCGGCGGCCGGTACAGTTGTGCCGGCAGCTGGTACCATTGACGCGGTAGCCGCAGGCGCCACTCAGACGAAGAGTTTTCTTGAAGATGGGGATGGCGCCTGTTGCGGTGCAGGTCGTGAAGACTTCCTCCTCCTCCAGTGGCTGTTGATTGTGAGGATGGAGGACTAGAGTTGCTGGTAGTATGGCTGGAGTTCCTGAAGCGTTGGCGAGTGGTTGGCCGGACGGATGAGGTTGACCGGGTTCAGCCAAGGGATCCCGGCTTCCAGCGGCCATGCCAAAGGGAGGGATCTCTTTGTCCCTTGTCTGTGTCTGGTTGGACATGCGGAAACCGGCTGCATATGCCAGAACCCCTCAAGCGGATGCCGCCTTCGGGCACCCAAGAAGACAGTGTTCACCTGGGAGTTTCCCGTATGATTCGGGAAAGTCTGCTAGCTTAGCTTGGGAGATATGGGAGGCTGTTGAAGCTCGATGGTTCCCAAGTTGATAAGATGCTATATAGCCAGTCTCAGCGTCCGGCAATGGTCTGTTGCGTGGCCAGCAAATCTGTGATATTCGCAGTACTGCTGCGAGTTGTACCAAGCGGGAAGAACAGTCGGGGGTGGTTTGACAGGAGGGAGCATAAGCAACGCTTGGGCCTTGCGAAATACCTGGCTCAGTGGTTCCGAGAGTGGCGTGTATTCTGTTATGCGTGGTTGCTGCGGCTGCGAGGGTGGCTGGTGTGGTTCCCGTTGTTGCTGCTGAATGGGGCGCTATTGGTTAACGCCTGTTTGACCCCTGTTTTGCCCTTGGTTTCTTTGCCGAGAGGACATCGGGGGCATTGCCTACCATTGCTGGCGAGCCGGCGGCTTGGGTGCAGCCGCCAGTGGTGGAGCCTTGGGCCTCTAGGGCTGCTGATTCGGGGCAGCTCATGTGGTGTAGACCGGCTGCTGAACCGGGGTGATCGCCAGCGGATGATACTCCTAGGCTGGGGTGTATAACTGCTGCGGTTGGTATGGTGGTGGCGTAGCTACCACAACGGTCACGGGAGACGGCCGTGCGTTGTCGTTCCTCTAGGAGCCGCGGTTGTTCCCCGTGTTGTCGCTTATGGCCAGTGGTCGGGGACGTATGTTTCCCCCGGTGTTGGCCCCAAACGGAAGGGCTAAGAATCTCCCCGACTTCAGGAATCCCTCCAAGCGGCTGCTGGCTTTGATTAGCTGGGAGAAGGTCGAGTACGACTGGATGCACAGGAGTGCTACCAGTGACAGCTGAGCACCCTGTACAATCATGTCCAGAGAGTCCTCCTCGGTGGGTTTGTCCCGAATTTGGGATGCTAGGGCCCGCCACCTGCCAACGTAGCCACTGAACGTCTCATTCTCACATTGGTGGAGGCAGCGAAGATCCTCCAACTTGGGTGCCAGGTCCAAGTTGTATGCGTATTGTTCCTAGAACATGTATGCCAGCTGTTCCTAGGTGTAGATCTTTGTCAAATCCAAGGACATGTACCAGGAAAGTGCAGGTCCTTGGAGAGATTTCTGGAATAGTCGGACGAGGAGCTTTTCCTCTTGTTGCAGCGCCGCCATGTCTCCACAGAAAGCTCGGAGGTGTGCACGAGGGTCATCGTGCCCGTTGTATTTAACTAGTTCGGGCATCTTGAAGTCAGGAGGAAGTGTTGCCTCCGAATAGAAACAAAGGTTCTGGAAGGCACAGGAAGGGTCTGGTGGGCCAGACTTCATGTTCCGGAAGGACGCCTCCAGTTCAGCTATCCTCTGCAGTAGTTGTCCTTGCAGGTCTGGTATCGGGGCGGTAGTAGTGGCAGCTGCTGGCTACAGTGGCGGCTGGAAGAATTGGCCCACGATAGGAGTGGTGATGACGTCGTACGCTTCAGTGTGTGGCCTCTCCGGGACATAGATGGTTGGCCTAGGTGGGATTACTGAACCAATCCCTTGCTGTTGGTAGCATGTCAACTAGTGAGCTAGGAGGGTCTGCTCGAAGTGTCCCGGTCGAGGTGGCAGGAAGGCATCAACCCCTCCTATGCCCTCGGTGTTTGAGGGCGGCTGGTAGGATGGGCCGATGTTTCGTGTGGGAGCCGGCCTGTTACCTTCAGTTTCAATGAGCCATCTACCCCACGTGGTGATGCGCTCACACAAGCACCTTTCAATTCTCTATACCTCGGCCCATCCGCCAGCGGGGCTGGTGGAAACCCATGGGCTTCCGAGTGATAGCCGGATGAAAGAGAGGGTACATCGTCAATCTCCCCTCAGAAGAAGTGAATGGGTGAAGATGGTAGATGGAGAAGATGGAGAATGCCCTGTGAATGATGCTTTGAGGAAGAAGCAAAGGGGGGGCAGTTTCATGGCTACGAGACTATTTTATAGGTTGAAGGAGTGGCAGTTCACGAGCTAGTAGTTTGTAAAGACATGGTGCACATCTGGACATGTGAGATTGTTCCATGCAAGCCCACTTCTTTACCCTGTCTGTCCACGTTCTCTATGGTTGAGCTTCAGCTAAATTAAATTTCTCAGTTCTACTCTTATACAAATTTCCCTACAATTACTTATCAAATTTCCCTAAAATTACTTAAAGAATACCTTTCGTGAAACACATCACATTACAGGAGAAATAATTCATCATATTTAAACCTTAACTATAATTGTAATCACTATTACATCAATGAAATTCATCGCACAAAATAAGCAAGGCATAGGCTCGCGGGTAACCCAATTTACCCACAAGTAAGTTCATGGTTTAACGGGTCAACCCTCGGACTCTGTACTTAGACATAAATCGTAATTTTTTTTCTATGAATTATTCATTTTACCAGCAACCTAAGGAGTCAATTATCAATCATTCATTCCCTTTTCAGTAGGTAATCACCACAAATATAATTCAGGACTTAAAACTTAATTCATGCATCATTAAAGTGAATAAACATGCATAATACTCAAAAGTATAGTTAACCTTGTAATCATTGTTACTCAATGCAAAATGTAGCTAAAACTCATTAAAACACATGAATTAATATCTATAAAATGCACACTTTTGAGTTTGAACATGATTACAAGAGAAATAATTCATCATATTTTATCATCCACTATAATTGTAATTGTTATTATATCAATGAAATTCATCACATAGAAAAAGCAATGTATAGGTCCGTAGTTAAACCAATTTACCCATGGAGTAAGTTCATTGATTAAGGACTTTACCCACGGACTCTGTAACTTAAACATAAATCATGATTTCTTCTGTGAATTAATCAATTTACCAGCAAACTAAACCGTCAATTATCATTCAATCACTTCTTTTCTAGTGAACAATCACCAGCATATATAATTTACGACTGAAAACTTAATTCATGCATCATTAAAGTGAATAAATGTGCATAATAGTTAAAAGCATAGTTAACCTTGCAATCATCATTACTTAATACAAAATACAACTAAAACTCAGTAAAATGCATGAATTAATATCTATAAAATGCACACTTTTGAGTCTAAACACTCATCATCGAACACGATCTCCACTGAATCCAATTGAGTCAGAATCGTGTTCAGCTCGTTTGCATGGTTTGCGACTGACGCACCTTCTCATATCTTCATGTTGAAGAGTCTTCGCATAAGGAATACCTTGTTTGATGCCGTCGGCTACTCATACGTGTTGGATAAGGCCTTCATCAACCCAGCAATAACCTTCTACTTGGTGACATTGATGGCAACATTCTTAGCCAGTGTGAGCCTCACCATGCCTAGTGCTTGGCGATCTAGCAACTCTCACTCTTCGTCATCCATTCTTGTCGGCCTCTTCCCCAACAAAGGGCGATGGGGCTTCTTTTGATATAGCAAATCCTCTATTTGCATCTTCTAGAAATCGAAGTCTCTTCTATCAAATCGGTCGATCTTCACCTTTCCTTCCTTCAACATCCCTCTTTTGTAGATGTGTCTCTAAGCTTCTTCTAGAATCCACGTGGATCTATCTGATTGTCGGTCTATACAGTCAGTTACCACCCTCCGTTAAATCCCATGCTTTTACAGACGTCAAGAGGAAAAGGGGTGGGGAAACAGCCGACAAGCCACCAGCCCCCATTTCCCCAAAACCCCCATGAGTGCGCACGAAGGGGGGAAACAGCTGGCAAGCCGCCGGCTGGCCAGTTCAAGGAACCGGCCCCCGTTTCCCCAAAACCCCCATGGGTGCACACGGAGGGGGGAAATAGCCAGCAAGCCGCCGGCTGGCCGGTTCAAGGAACCAGCCCCCGTTTCCCCAAAACCCCCATGGGTGTGCATGGAGAGGGGAAATAGCCGACAAGCCACTGGCTGGCAGGTTCAAGGGACCGGCCGCCGTTTCCCCAAAACCCCTATGGGTGCGCATGGAGGGGGGAAACAGCCAGCAAGCCGTCGGCTGGCCGGTTCAAGGAACCGGCCCCTGTTTCCCCAAAACCCCCATGGGTGCGCATAGAGGGGGGAAACAACTGGCAAGCCACCGGCTGGCCAGTTCAAGGAACCGGTCCCTGTTTCCCCGAAACCCCCATGGGCGCAAATGGGTTGGGAAAGGAGCCGACTAGCCGCCGGTCAACCGGTACAAGTAGCCAGCGGCCGACTCCCTGAAAACCCATCTTTTTTTCCCCTATTTAGCACCGGATCCAATATGGATCCCCATTTTGTTCAATTCTCATTTGTTTACTTGATTCTCGTTTGTTTTCATCGGAAGGGATAAGGTTATCCTTCTAAATGCCCTAGAAAGCTTTCCAAGGTGAGGCCGTACGTGGCCGGATTGACTATCATGTTTTTCGTTTTAGAGTCGGAGAGAGGTTGGGAATGCCCGGGCTGTCTGGGGGTGCCTAACACCTTCCCCAACAGTACCCTGAGCCCCATATCCAGATCTCTCATGTTTTCACTTCAATGTTACCTCACCCATGTGATTTTATCACTTCGATGATGGTAGAACACTTCCCCATCCGGTTTTCCTTGTTTTCTACCCAAAAATAAGGTGGCAACTCCGTTCAACGAGCCATCAACCACACGTGGTGATGCGCTCACACAAACACCTTTCAATTCTCTGTACCTTGGCCCATCCGTCGGCGGGGCCGGTGGAAACCCATGGGCTTTCGGGTGATAGCCGGATGAAAGAGAGGGTACACATAGTAAGGACAACCTCTAGAACAAACAATAGGTAATATATTTTAACCTAATTTAAAGGATGAACCTTCCTGCAAAACACTACCTGAATGTGCTAATGACAAATTTGAATTAAATTCCAATTACATCAACCAGTTACCAAAATTTCATTGATTTGAAAAAGAATATGCTTATTGGTTTTTAAAAGAATTTAATGAAGTTTGTAATATGATGAAAGTACCGAACATGACTATTGATGCAATTAAATTATGATATATGCCTTTTGCTTTAAAAATAGTACAAAAAGATGGTTATACAGTTTACAACTAAATTCTATTATCACTTGGAATCAATTTTGTTTTGAATTTGTAGGAAAATACTATCCAATGCATGTCACAATTAAAAGGAAAAATAAAATTTTAAATTGTAAACAGAAATTAGGAGAACCTTTCTAGAAATATTTTGCAAGGTTCCGTGATCTCCTAGCTCAATGCCTACATTATGGAGTAGAGAGAGTGACCCAAATCCAAACTATTTATGAAGGAATTGATTATCACAAAAAGACACTCATAGAATTTGAGTCAAAATGGATTTCTGAACCAAGGAATAGATAATGGTTGGAAATTTTTAGAAGATCTAGCTAAAAGAACTACCCAATGGGAGAGTGCTACTGAACAGGAACAAATTCCTACCCCTAGGGGAGTCCATATTGTTGAACCACATGCTACTTTAGAAGCTAAGATGGCGAGCTTGATACATAAAATTGATGAACTACAACTTAAACAAAAGATTGAGCCTACAATATACAAGTTGCTTTGCCATAGGTCATGTTGTAGAGGATTTTCTTATTTTAAATGACTCTGAAGATGTTAATTATTTATTTTATAATCAACGTAACAACTCAAATTTCAATCCTACTTATAATCCTAGGTGGAGGAACTATCCTAATCTTTCATGGAAAAACTTAGGCCAACAACCACCTCAATCTGTAGGATAGCCTTTTATTGAACAAAATGCAATGAACAATAGTTATTTAAATTTAAATCACAACTAACCTATTCAAGATCAAAATTTTGAGAAACAATTAACAAGCTTAATACAAAAAGTAGACAACATTAAAATCTAACCCTCAAATTATTGCACATGATCAAGTTATTAAAAGAATTGAGACACAATTGAACCAAATATCTAATTCACTAAACCTAAGAAACAAAGGTGCTCTTCCAAGTCAATCTGTGCAGAATCCTCATTTACCTAATGGGCACATAGCTCATGGAGGGGATGTGCAACACCACTCAGCTTAAGCCAATGAGGCTGCATTTTGGTGGTGTCTGTTTAGAAACCACCTGGTTTTCTTGTGAACCATTAAAATTCCACAAGCATAGATACATAGGAACACTATTTTTATATTGTTTTTGTGATGAAAAAAAAAAATTACCGCCTTATCATCATATTTTATTGATGCATAACACTTGTATTTAATTTCTACAACATTACTTATACAATTCACATGCTTCATCCTATTAAGTTCGATGCATTCTTTAGCGTGTATCACATTTTCATGTTTGATGTTAGGGATGTTTATTATATTTCATATTTATCATGAATTTTCCTATCTATACTAAAATTTTCCATTTACATTGAGGACAATGCAAAGTTTAAGTATGGGGGGGGAAGGTTTATATTTAAGGTTTATGTTTAAGTAGTTTAAGTATGTTAAAAATGTTCAAAATTTTTATTAGAGTGCAATGGGTTGAGTGTTCCTGTTTCATTTGAATTAATGCCTTGTTAACCTAGTTTTCTAAAGTGAATTATTTTCCTTTCTCATTACCCTGTTTGAGTGGAGAGATAAACCTATGCCGAGTGCCACCATAAAAATGATTATGATATGAAAAATTTTCCATTTTGGTGAGCATTATCTTAAGGTATCTCCAAAACTTTTCTAAGTTAGAGGTTATGTGAAGAAAGGTAGCAAGGGTATGAGCTTTAATGCACCATGGAGTTCATTTGGAAATTAGGCTATGGAGAAATAAGGTGGTGAAATTAATCGATTGAGGGTCATTTATTAGTTCAAAGTGTGCAATGCTAGTTATGTCATTTACTTTGTATTATTTTTAAAAAATGAAAAAAAAATGAAAAATGAAAGGAACAGGAAGGACTGAAAAAGAAAGAAAAAAAAACACACACAGAAAAAGAATCAGAAAATTTAAGGGATCAATGTCAATATGGGTAGAAAAGGGAAATATTCGAAGTCACTTGGGATGTGAGAATGAAGTAGAATGATATTATATCAACAAATTAACATTCTGAGTGATGTTGTATTATTGTCCTATCCCTTGTCTACCGGCCAAAGCATTTTCCAATATCTTAGAAAGGAAGGGAGTATCTTAAATTACCCTCTTTTGTTGGTGAGATGTGTGCCTGCTTTAATGATTTAATTTCTAATTGAGAGTGGTGAAGTTGTGAATTCCTCTTGCTTGCACAAGACAGATAGTTCTCATGAATAAGTAACTTCTTATTCACATTTTAAAATGAGTCTATTTGATTTAAGGGCAAGGAGAGGGAATGTTGTAAGACTGAGCGACCTCGTTACCCTGAAATTTTTATAGCAACAAGTGACTGAAATGATCCTTTGGTTGACTCTGTTTTCCCTTCTTTCTCTTTCTCTTTGTTTCTTTGGACTTTGTGGGTGTATCCACTAAAAACCCTCTGAAGACACAACTCCACCACTAGGGCAACCTAGGGGTTTAAAGTCTTACTACACCTGCTAAGTGTAGTCGTGTTCCCTACGAAAGTGGCCTACTATAGTTTTAATTAATTTTATTTAGTAGTCTTTATTACTTTCATAGTTTTTATATTTTTTTTTTCTAGTATTTTCCTAAAGGACTAGCAAAACTTAAGTATGGGGGATTTGTTTAGACTCAAAAGTGTGCATTTTATTGATATTAATTCATGCAAACATCTTTGTTTCTTCACAAGTATGGGGGATTAATTCATGCAAGTATGGGGGATTTCTCTTTGTTTCTAGTATTATGCATTTTATTGATGTTTAAACATCTAAAACTCACAATTATCACACAACCCTAGAGTAAGTTCGTGGGTGAAGACGTTTACCCACAAGCTACCTCGAGGGTTAAGTGCTCTTTCTGCGCAAAACAACAAATTTTATGCAAACTGAAGTGTATAATGTTAAAACTTAAGAAGAATTAATTATTTGGAAGTAAAACTCACCGGATAGAGTCTTTCAGTGTAAAATTCAAATCATTTACTAAAAGACTAAGTTTAAAATTAAAATATTCTAAGTGGTGAAAAAATTAAAGTTAATGAAAAATTCTCTGGAAGGTACAATGTAATAGGTATTTAAAGAGCATCCTAGCGATTAAGTGGAACAGAGCAATTGTGACATTGCTTAAAAGAAATATAAATTACTTGTTCCATTAATTGAATACACCAATTTAACTAAACACCAAGAAAAATTAATCCCTGTGGATAAACCCATACTTGCACACTAACTACATCTAAACTTGTGCACTTGCAGTGAAATTAAAATATTTCAAACACATATATTATCAAAAAAGTGATTGCAAAATGTTCAAATAGTATCCCACCATTGAATTACGCTAAGAGATGTAGGTTCTCCATTAGGTCCTCCAAATAAAGCTAATTCAACTATACCATAAAATGAAATTGCCATTGCACCCATGGGGTGTGGGATAGGTAGGAGCTTCACTGACTCATCTTCGATATTGATGGCTATGATTGTGAGTTCATTAATGTTTTAATGTGTACAACAGGTTATGAAGTAAATGGTACCATCAATAATCACATAATTCCTAATATTCATTGGTCTTCCTCCAAAATAAACTTCTCTGACTGCTTACCATTAATGTTTGTCAAAGTGATAGACCAATAGATATTGCCAATTAGTCCAAATTTCAACTGGTTCTTCCTAACAAAATAATTTGTGCATAGTCCTTCTATCAGTACCCTTAAATGTTAGAACTACACCTAAATCAAATAAAATATGCTTATCTTTGTTTGGGTTTGGAAGTATAAGTTCTACATTGTTGACCCCATGCTTAAAGGGGGATGGAGCCGGCTTGCCGCCGGCAAGCCGCTTCAAGGAAGCGGCACCCGGACCCCCAAAAATCCACATTTGGTAAAAAGTTAGGGAGATGGAGCCGGCTTGCTACCGGCAAGCCGCTTCAAGGAAGCGGCACCCGGACCCCCAAAAACCCACATTTGGTAAAAAGTTAGGGGGATGGAGTTGGCTTGCCGCCGGCAAGCCGCTTCAAGGAAGCGGCACCCGGACCCCCAAAAACCCACATTTGGTAAAAAGTTAAGGGGATAGAGCTGGCTTGCCGCTTCAAGGAAGCGGCACCCGGACCCCCAAAAGCCCACATTTGGTAAAAAGTTAGGGGGATGGAGCCAGCTTGTCGCTGGCAAGCTGCTTCAAGGAAGCGGCACCCGGACCCCCAAAAACCCACATTTGGTAAAAAGTTAGGGGGATGGAACCGGCTTGCCGCCGGCAAGCCGCTTCAAGGAAGCGGCACCCGAATCCCAAAAACCACATCTTCGTGCGAATGATCAGGGAACCAGTCGGCTTCCGCCTGCCACGTAGCGGCTGCCGGTTGGCTACCCAAGAAGGCAAGCTGAATCAATCGGGAAAATACGACGAGATTTAACCACGTAAATCTCGCAAATCGATCAATTACGTGGACCGCGTAATCAAGCTGGAACCACGCCGCCTTCCATCTTCGGGCGCCCCCAAAGAAGGAAGGCAACCCTTTATAAAAAGGGTGGCCCCCCTACACCACTCAGCAGGCTTGAATTTTCGGGAATAAGGGGTGAAACTTTGAAGGGCAAAGGATTTTCGGAAGGGCGGGATTACCTGAGAAGAAGGCTGACATCCTTGGGAGAAACGACCGTCCACCGGTTCCGATGGAGGAAAGCAACTCGGGGCCTCGACGCCTTTTTTTCGTGCCAGAGCGAGGACTTCTGATCCCCGACGACGACCCCCCTACAGGTAAGTCCTTCCACCCTTGCCATATTACGTATGTTTTTTTACGATGTTTCGTCGAGCCCCAACCGCAGAACACCTTCCCTATGCAAGGAAACGGTCGGAGGGCGGACCTGGGTATCATTCCTTCGGAAACACATCCGAAGGTACCGGTGGCCGACCTCCTGGCCGAGTGAATCCACCTGGCCCGGTCGAGCTCAGTTCACTCGTGACCATTCTGTCGAGTCTTTTTACGTGGAAACTCTAAGTTTCTAGTAGGTTTTATGAATTTTTATACGATCTCCACAGGTCTTTTTCGGGGTCCTGAAAAGATTTCTAAGATGACGCCACCAGCTAGGATGCCGGCGGCGGCCGTTCGGGGGTACGAACACGTACAACCCAACGATGCCCATACATTTTTTCAGGAGACGTAAGTCTACTCTCCCAATGCCCCAGAAAAGTTTCCGGGATGACGCCACTGGCAAGGAAGCCGGTGGTGGCCGTTCGGGTGTACCAAACATACAACCCGACAATTTCCGTTTTCCCGGAAAATATAAGTCCTCCATTAAATCCCATGCTTTTACAGACGTCAATAGGAAAAGGGGTGGGGAAACAACCGGCAAGCCGCCGGCTGGCCGGTTCATGGAACCGGCCCCCGTTTCCCAGAAATCCCCATGGGTGCGCATGGACGGGGGGAAACAGCCGGCAAGCCGCCAACTGGCCGGTTCAAGCAACTGGCCCCCATTTCCCGAAAGTCCCCATGGGTGCGCATGAAGGGGGGAAACAGTCGGCAAGCCGCCGGCAAGCTGCCGGCTGGCCGGTTCAAGGAACCGGCCCCCATTTCCCGAAAATCCCCATGGGTGCGCATGAAGGGGGGAAATAGTCGGCAAGCCGCCGGCTGGCCGGTTCAAGGAACCGGCCCCCGTTTCCCTGAAACCCCCATGGGTGCGCAAAGGGGGGGAAACAGCTGGCAAGTCGCCGGCTGGCCCGTTCAAGGAACCGACCCCCGTTTCCCCAAAATCCGATGGGTGCGCATGAAGGGGGGAAACTGCCGGCAAGCCGCCAGTTGGCCGGTTCAACGAACCAGCCCCCGTTTCCCCAAAACCCCCATGGGAGCACATGGAGGGGTGGAAACAGCCGGCAAGCCACCGACTGGCCGGTTCAAGGAACCGCCCCCATTTCCCCAAAACTACCATGGGTGTGCATGGAATGGGGGAAACAGCCGGCAAGCCGCCGGCTGGCCGGTTCAAGGAATCGGCCCCCGTTTCCCCAAAATCTCCATGGGTGCGCATGAAGTGGGGAAATAGCCGGCAAGCCATCGGCTAGTCAGTTCAAGGAACCGGCGCACCTTTCCCCAAAATCCCCATGGGTGCGCATGAAGGGGGGAAATAGCCGGCAAGCCACCGACTGGCTAGTGCAAGGAACCGCCCTCATTTCCCCAAAACTACCATGGGTGCGCATGGAATGGGGGAAACAGCCGGCAAGCTGCCGGCTGACCGGTTCAAGGAATCGGCCCCCGTTTCCCCAAAATCCCCATGGGTGCGCATGAAGGGGGCAAATAGCCGGCAAGCCATCGGCTAGTCAGTTCAAGGAACCGGCCCCCCTTTCCCCAAAATCCCCATGGGTGCGCATGAAGGGGGGAAATAGCCGGCAAGCCGTCGGCTGGCCGGTTCAAGGAACCGGCCCCCGTTTCCCCAAAATCCCCATGGGTGCGCATGAAAGGGGGAAATAGCTGGCAAGCCGCTGGTTGGCCGGTTCAAGGAACTGGCCCCCGTTTCCCAAAACCCCCATGGCTACACATGAAAATGGGAAACAGCCGACAAGCCACCGGCTGGCCGGTTCAAGCAACTGGCCCTCGTTTCGCCAAAACCCCCATGGTTGTGCAAATGGGTTGGGAAAGCAGCCGACCAGCCGCCAGTCAACCGGTACAAGTAGCCGGCGGTCGGCTCCCCGAAAACCCATCTTTTTCTTCCCTATTCACCACCAGACCCAATAGGGATCCTTGTTTTGTTCAATTCCCATTTGTTTACTTGATTCTCGTTTATTTTCATCGGAAGGAATACGGTTATCCCTCTAAACGCCCTGGAAAATTTTCCAGGGTGAGGCCGTACGTGGCCAGATTGACTATCATGTCTTCCATTTTAAAGCCGGAGAGAGGTCGGGAACGCCCGGGCTGTCTGGGGGTGCCTAACACCTTCTCCAAGAGTACCCTGAGCCCCGTATCTAGTTCTCTCATGTTACACGATTTTACGTGATTCCCGTGGTTTTGTGGTTTCGATGGTGGAAGGACACTTTCCCATCCGGTTTTCATTATTTTCTACCCAAAAATAAGGTGGCAACTCCGTTGAATGAGCCATCAACCGCATATGGTGATGCGCTCACACAAACACCTTTCAGTTCTTTGTACCTCGGTCCATCTGCCGGCGGGGCCGGTGGAAACCCATGGGCTTCTAGGTGATAGCTGGATGAAAGAGAGGGTACAGATTTTTGGCAAGTCCGCTAGGGACACTCACTGCATTTTATCGATTAAGTAGCTCAAACTCTCGCTCGTACGACTCTTTTTTAGTCAGTCTTTTATTTTTTCCATTAGGATTTTTAACACACTTGTCGCATTTGCTAAGTGAAGCCACTTTCAAATGCAATGAACTGTATCACCCTTCTTTGGTATCCCTATAGATCTTTACGGACCTCTGCGGTTCTCTGGGCACCGTCTCTTCACGAACCTTTGCCCTAAAGGTTCCGGACCCCGCTGGCTCCCCCTGTCCTGACTTGCTCACAAGCAAGAGCCATGGCCACCGGTTCCGCTGCAGCTTTGGAATCATCCCTTTCCGTCACCGCAATAACTTCTGTGCCGCTATCCGTGGTCTTCGGCCCACCACCGCCTATCGTCACCCGGATGAACTTCACCAGGCCCATCATTGTTCCTACCGAAACCCCGGACCAACCAAGGGTGCCTAATTTGTCCACTGCTATAGCATTCGACAATGCCACAGTGCATCCTGCGCCGTCAGCTTCTCCGGCCACAAAAATTGAAGGTAACAGGCTGGCTCCCACACGGAGCACTGGCCTGTCCTACCAACCACCCTCGAACACCGAGGACATAGGAGAGGCCAACGCCTTCCTACCACCTCAACCGGGACATTTCGAGCAGACCCTTCTAGCTCATCAGTTGGCGCGCTATCAACAAAAAGGGATTGGTTCCATAATCCCCCCCAGGCCAACCATCCGTGTCCCAGAGAGGCCACATTTGGAAGAATACGATGTCGACACTACTCCCATCGCCGACCAATTCGGCCCGCCACCGCTCCAGCCGGTAGCCGCCACGGATAGCTACTGCAAAGGATAGCTGAACTGGAAGCATCTTTCCAGAGCATAAAATCCGGCCCACCTGGACCTTCCTGTGCCTTCCAAAATCTCTGTTTCTATCTCAAAGCAACACTCCCTCCCAATTTCAAAATGCCCGAACTGGTCAAATACAATAGGCACGGGGATCCTCGCTTGCACCTCCGGCCTTTCTGTGGAGACATGGCGGCACTACAACACGAGGAGAAGCTCCTCATCCGGCTATTCCAGAAATCTCTCCAAGGACTTGCACTTTCCTGGTACATGTCCTTAGACCTAACAAAGATCTACACCTGAGAATAGCTGGCGTACATGTTCCAGGAATAGTATGCGTATAACTTGGACCTGGCACCAAAGTTGGAAGATCTCCGTTGCCTTCGCCAACGTGAGAATGAGCCGTTCAGCAACTATGTCGACAGGTGGCGGGCCCTGGCATCCCAAATCTGGGAGAAACCTGTGGAAGAAGACTCTCTAGACATAATTGTGCAAGGTGCTCAACCATCACTGGCGGCCCTTTTATGCATTCAGTCGTACTCAACCTTCTCCCAGTTAATCAAAGCTGGTAGCCGCCTAGAAGGATTCTTGAAGTCAAGGAGGTTTTCGGCTCCCCGGAGGAAATGCACGTCCCCGACCACTAGCCCTAGGCGATAACATGGGGAACAACCACGGCCCCTGAAGGAATGACAACGACCGTCCGTATCCCATAACCGTTGTGGCGGCAACACCACCACCAAACCAACCACAATAGGTGTACGCCTCGGCCCAAGAATACCATCCGCCGGTAATCACTCCAGTTCAATAGCCGGTCTACTCCACCCGAGTGGCCTTGAATCAACAACCTTGGAGGCCCAAGGCTCCACACCCGGCAGCCGCATCCGAGCCACCGGCCCGCCAACAGTGGCAGGTAACATCCCCGACAACCTCTCGACAAAGAAACCAGGGACAAGGAGGAGATTGCCTAGGCGTTAACCAACAACGCCCCGATCAGCAACAGCATGGGCCACACCAGCCGCCCCCACAACTACAACAGCCACGCATTACAGAATACACGCCGCTTTCTGAACCACTAAGCCAGGTATTCCGTCGGGCCCAGGCACTACTCACGCTTACCCCTATCAAGCCACCTCCAGCTACTCTTCCTGCCTGGTACAATTCGCAGTAGTACTGCGAGTACCACAGGTCCACCGGCCATGCAACGGACCATTACTGGACGTTGAGACAAGCTATTCAGAGGCTTATCAACTCGGGCACCATTGAGCTTCAACAACCTCCCGTACCCCCAAAGCCAGGCCAACATACCTTCCCAAATCATGCGGGCAACTCCCAGGTCAGTGCTATCTTCCTAGGTGCCCGGAAGAGGCACCCGCTCGAAGGGTTCCGGCCTACACAGCCAGTTTCCACCTATCCGACCAGGCACGGACAAGGGACAAGAAGATCCCTCCCTTCGGCACGGCCGCTGGATGTAGGAACTCCCTGGCTGAACCCTGTCGACCTCATCCAACCGGCCAACCATCCACAGACACTGGAGGAGCTCCGGCCATACTACCAACAACTCCGGACCTCCATCCTCACCATCAGCGGCCACCGGAGAAGGAGGAAGTCTTCAAAGCCTACGCCACAACAGGCGTCATCCCCACCCGCAGGAAAATTCTTCGTTCGGGTGGCACCTACGGTTGCCGCGTCAAAAGAACCAGTTGCCGCGTCAAGGGAGCCGACCGCCGGGACGACCACATGGGCTCAACCCAAGGTAATTCTTTACTCACCTGCTACCCCAGTCAGGGTAGTCATCCTGGTAGTACCTCCGATCCCTGAAAGCCTCAACCGCCGGCTTTGCGCCCACGATTGGCACTCCAGTTGACACGGCCTCTCCAGCGGCTGCAACACTGGTGCCACTCCCGAACCTGTCAATCCAGTCACGATCGCTCCCGAACCTGTCAATCCAGTTGCAAGGGATACGGGCTGACATCTCCCTATGGGATTTGCTCTGATCCTCTACTGAGCACCGGGAAACTCTCCTCAAAGCGCTA
This sequence comes from Amphibolis antarctica, assembly GCA_024699675.1. Lineage (NCBI taxonomy): Eukaryota > Viridiplantae > Streptophyta > Magnoliopsida > Alismatales > Cymodoceaceae > Amphibolis > Amphibolis antarctica. Next base: position 15,737 of record JAMKPZ010002268.1, read on the forward strand.
CAGATAGCCAAAGTGGACCAAGGTCTCGCTCCTGGGGCCATAGAGGGAATGGTGGCCACAGTAACGGTCCCCTCTTTTGTCTACTTCTCAGATCTAGACCTCTCACCGGCCAGGACCAACCACAACCTGTCCTTGTACATTCGGGTGCAATACAAGGACCTCTGTATCCCCATGGTAATGATCGACGATGGATCCGGGCTAAACCTGTGCCCACTACAAGTCCTACACAAGCTAGGAATCAAAGAGCAAGACTTACTCCCCACCGATCGGGTGATGAGAGGGTTCGACGACACTCTGCACGAAGCCAAAGGTGAAGTCATCCTCCCCCTCGTCATCGGACCAGCCGCCTTCAAAGTTCCTGTGCATGTGGTAGACATTCCCCCAAGCT
>JAMKPZ010002269.1:0-47691 GCA_024699675.1 Amphibolis antarctica
AATTTCTGTAATGATTTGGTAGTTCCTGTTCTTTTTCTTGAACTAAATTACGCAAGCCCTGCGCCTGCAATGCTGTATCTGTGCAATTGTTCTGCAACAAGATGTTGGGTGATATGTAGATGGTGTTGTTTGCGGTTCCTAAAAGAACATTCATTAGGAACTGTATCCCTACCAACTCAGACGGAGCATTCGTGGATATTTGCTTGCAGGAGACAACTGTTGCACATCGGCTTCCCAATCTAGCAGGTGCCGAACACTATTCACAAACATATCATACTAGCTGATTTAGAAATCGAAAGACGGTTGGGAAGCATCAATCACAGGACACTTGAGTGTAAAGTAATGCTTTTCTCAACCGTACGTCTTACTTTATCGATTCAAGGCTCTTGTCACGCGAGAAGAATCGATGATGCATGGATCGATTGCGATTGCTCAAGGCCAGCCGGAGGCCAGGCACGTCTCCCAGAACATCCTATCCAACTCTTCCTTCTCCTCCGCCGTCGCCCCCGCCATCATCGACTCGAATTCCACCGTCTCCAGCTCGCACGCATTCGCGTCACCGATTCTTTCCTCTTCTCTGTCGTTCCACGCAACGACGTCTTCGTTGATCTTGCCACTGCACGACTGGCTGTCGTCGTCGAGGGGGGCCAGCTTGCGGCCGTTGATTTCTTCACCGGTGCTGATGGTGGGGTGGTCGTCTTGGGAGGCCTCGGAGTCTCCGACCACCTCGAGCGGGAAGTGGTCAGGAGACGGTGGTGGCGATGGAAGTGGGGGTAGTGGCGCTGCCATTTCGAGAGGGCTGAGATGGATGTCAGTACCATATGTATCGTGTATATATACATGTACGCACACACATGACAGCTCCGATTTAATTATGGGTTGAGATGGACATGGTGCTGTCATACGCATTTTATATATATATATATATATATACACAGATTTGGGAAAATCCTTTCCGTGTGCCGTCTTCTCCGTTCCTTTCACCTGTGACCGTTATTTCTTTCCGTGCCGTCTTCGTAAAGTGAAAAATATTGAATTGTATTTTATTACAATTATAGATGTGTTAATATTAAAAATGTTAAGTTATAAAGTAAAAAATGTTGAATTGTATGGATGTTAAGTTTACAAAAATTTTAAGTTATATTTATATGAAGATCGAATGGATATGTATGCTATTGTTGAGTTTTTTTAAAAAAAAATATTTTCTTAAGGTGAGCAAAAAATGTTGAGTTGTACGAATCTTACAGAAATTTTAAGTTACATTTATATATAAATTAAATGAATATACATGTTATTATTAAGTTTTTTTTCGTTAAAAACACTGTAACACATTTGTGTGTTTTAAGAGTATTTTTAAATATAAGTTTTAAAGTAAATCGAAAAAAATTTTACAATTAGACACTACTAGAAAAATAACTCTAATAGTGTCACTAAAAAAAGTAACTTCCTATATATATCTATATATGGGAAAATACTCTCTAATGACATTACTAAAATTATTTTTGTACCATAATTTAATAGTCTAGATTAAATTTGAATCATTTAATTTTTTTATCAGTTCATCTAATCCAAATGACTTTAGTATCTCCTTTATGTATATCACAATCTCTACCACTCAGTCGGTGTTTCTTAACTCACATTCACGAAAAGTATTATTTTGAACAATTTCCTTTCTACATCCATTGGTCAAGAAAATATAGATATTATTGTTAAAATTCTTACAATATATACCAACCCCGTTTTGAATCTCTCTTTGGTTAAAAATTAACTCTCATGTATGTATATATATATATATAATAAAGTAGAGAAAGCATGGATGTGCAGACTTGGTGGCTTTATCTTGGCACGAATGTGAGACGTTTGCCCACGTTCAGAAACAGCCACAGACGTTCCAGAAAGAAGGCATTGTGGGGGAGACACTGTTTGGTTGGAAAAGGGTAGCAGGCAGACATGTCACCATGGCATCTTTCTTTTTATTTCAATTATGCAAAGGCAGTGCTCGTTCGGAATCCAATCTGACACGTGTCCGGACCACACATGTGGTCCGTTGTTCAGTTGTTCTAGAAGACAAATTTTTATTAGCTGGTAGGAGCCATGTCACATTTGCGAATGCTACTGCCACATACACAACATTTTTATTTGCTGGTGGGTTGCCAATCAAAATTATGTCCGTCTACAGAATTATAATAAACGACGGTCAAACGTAAATTAATCATAAAATCACCAAAACAATCCAATTTCTTGTAATCATATCTGCAATGTCTATGACTACTACCTGTAGACACCCAAAAATGTAATCTAAACCGATTTTAATTTTACCATTCTTAGGAGTTCCATGAACGGCATCAGATCGTAATCTAAAGACAGCAATCGCGCTTCGAATCATTTTTATCGATTCAAACACAATCTCGTTGGAAGAAATAATTAATTTAGGTTAGACGTTCTCATGTGCAAATTTTTATACCCAGCTGACACAGAAGAAATAATTTTCATTTGCAAATTTAATTTAGGTCATCTAATCATGCACTACCAACAGATTCGTGTGATATAAGAAATGGGAATAGGGTTTGTCTAGCAAAATATATATTGAATATTTCATGTAAACAACACTTTTTAAAAAAAAATTCTTCTTCTTCTTTCCATCTTTTTTGGCACTTTGAATTTTTGCCTAATGCTCTGTTTCTCCTTTCTATCCTTGACCTAAGGTAGTCATTTGTTAAATTTAAATGGGTAAATGCTAGTCCAAATATCGGTTTGGTTCATTTTCTCTCTCTCATATTTTCTTTATAATAATAGTAAAGATGTTTTATGGACTCAATTTAAATTTCATCCTTATGGCTTGATGAATGCACTGACTATGATGTGATGTGAAAAAAAGATCTACCCTTTGTTTGTCTCTTACATCTGTCTATTTCATATTTTACATTCCTGTTTTGTAATTATTTACACATATCATGCGTAAAATAATTATACTTTATGGAGTAACTTGTCCCCACTCGAAAATCTTCTCTCCACCCCTATATGTTTTTTTCTGCAAACGATCTTATCTCTACCGCTTTACTTTACGTAAGCTGCTTTAACTTGTACCACTTGCCAAATCCCAATTGACATCAAAGAGTCATTTATTTGGACACTGGTCACACAGCACAAACAAATCTAAGCCGGAGTCTAGAAGCAAAGTGATGTAACTTCAAATTCCAATTGTGAGAGCCTGCCAGTGCTGTGGTGACCCTCTATCAACCTCAAGTGGCCCCAAGTTCCTCAACTTTAATTGAAACTGTGGTGGATATCAAATGCAAGTCAAACCATGTTCTGATTGATACCATGCCAACCACGGACTTTAGCTTTTTTACGTAGTTATCTAAGACTCTTTAGACCCAAAAAAAAGGTGTACATGTTTTTCTTTATGTTGGGAGTGCATATTATTGGACACTACCTTATCTTCAGATTTTAAGGGAGAAGAAAAGACCAATCATATTTAGGTAATGATGGCAGGAAAAGTTTGGATGAGATGATGTGTAAGATTGCTGAACTTCGAAGACAAAGAGGAGATGACAGATAAAATACTCCACATTCTAGCTTGCCATGCTTCCAAAGCAAGGGCTCTGATCAGCTGATTAGATCAGCTTTTTTGTCTACGCCGTCTACTGATGTACACAATGAGGTCATTCATCCCATGTGTTCTTATTTTAGATGTAGTGAAGGTGGTTGTAAATGTGGATACCAGACGACAGCAGATGCATGGTGAAACTAGAAGTGATGGAGATGCACGGTGGTTTTAAACAATCGACCAGTCACCATCCTCTCACATGCATTAATCACGGTCATATCACAGACGTCTCCAACCATAACACAAGCATATACCCACAAGTGCTTAGTTCATTCAAGAACGACCAATCATAACACAGGTGCTTAGTTCATTCAAGAACAAGTGTGCCCGGTTCTAGTTTCTAAAACGTACGAAACAGAATTTTTCTGTTCCCACTCTCTTAAACCCCCCCCTTTCATAATATCCATTCCTATCAGTTAAATTCTTAGGAGGAACACAGTTATTAGAGACCCATGATTTTTGTAAAATCATGATTCCATAGATGAGCTCCTTCCACCTCCAACAAAGTGTTGCGGCAAGATAACCCAAGTCAAATACACAACAGGGCCAAAGGTTTGAAGCCGATGAAGCCAAGGTATGGGAGTGTCGATGAAGGGGCAAGGCTCAATGAGAGAAAGGTTCAATACACGAACACCGGAGGTTGGTGAGAGGCGACTTGGGGATGGCAAGGTTGCAACCTTAAAAAGTGCAAGAAAGCGGACATTTTGTATCCTAGAAAATCTCATACATTCTTACCAAAACATCACCTACCAGTACAGTTGTTCTTCACCAACTAAACTACTACAGTAGACTATGTCCAAAATTTAAAGTTGACATCTGCAAATGACCACGGTTGTACCAGTATCGGTTCTAGATTGCATTCCTCTTGTACTACAGTCAGTCAGTCAGTTTCCATAGTCAACGTATCCAGCTCTTAATTTCTGGATCGATTTTCGTTTTCTCACGGCCAAGTAATAATTCAAAATAATGAAATCATGACAGTCATCATTTTCTTTACCACAAAATGGTGACTTACTGGCTTCCTTTGCCTGGAAGACGGACCATGTTACAGACGTCAAAAGAACCGAATTCAGTTTCCCCGGAACCCTACAAGGAACAAGAGGGAAAATTTGCTTTGTAGAGCATTAAAGATATGAGAAGTAAAAGCCCATCATAAATTCTTTGCACTAGCACATTAAGACTGCTCCAAGCAGGTGGTTAAAGGATCGTATCAGGTTGACAAGGTGTTGAACAAGAACCACTAGGTGCATCAATGGAACCTGGAGAAGAACCATGCCAAAAAAGCTACCAAATCCAGCTAAAACACTGCAACCTGCAAGTACATGTACGCCAGCAGAAATACAAGGTTGGTGCAAACAATGGCAGGGAGATACCTCTTTGATGAATTCTTCTTGGGTTTCTTTCTTTAAAAGAAGCTGGATTTCCAAGAGTGCACCAATACGTAGACGAATTCTGCCATACAATGGCGATGAAAGACAAGGTATACCACGTTCAAGAATCACCTGTACAAAGTAAAATATGTGGCACTGATGCAGGATCAAGCTCCCAACAGTCCCGCAATTTACCACCTCTTTCCTCAGATAACCGAAAAGATGGAATGCGATGAGAAAACCTTATCCATCCAGAACGGGGAAATTCTGTAAAGGCATTACCATCAGCATCTCTCCTGCGTTTGAAAACCGCAAAATAGCCTTTTACCTTCTCCAGAATCTTAGCTTTTATTACAGATGAAGTAAATGAAATGACTTCCACCAAATCATATTCACATTGATCAACATCAGATTTCTCCCAACTTATACTCCAGTTTTTATACACTGCCCAAACTTGACCAACATTTGGATAGATGTAATAATGATTTTTCTTTTCGGCGGCTTCAGCATTAACTTGGTGAGAAAATGCCTCAGCATTATCATATATTACATGATTCCTCTTACCAAGCAAAAGTTTGTATTTCCCACACCCAAAGTATAGATTCTTATTATACCATCCGATCTCCTCAGCCAGCATTGGGCAGACTTCAAGCCAGGCCACATGCACCTTGAAAGGATCAATTTCAACTTTTGTTACCATAGCATAATAACTAGGAAACCCATCTACGTCACTATAAAGTGCCCAAATTTGTCCAGACTGAAACCTGTCGGTGTTTTTTTCAGATTCGAAACTATAGAATTCTGTATCTGGGTACTCAAAGAGAAAAGTTCCAGACGAATAGTCAGTTCTTCCCTGATCCTTTATAAGGGTTTCACTGACATTTTTGGGCAAAACATTTGCGGCCTTTGAATGGAGATTTTCTCTTATACACTCTTCATGTTTCTTGACAACAGAAGTATCAGAACAAGCTTCAGAAGTTCTTTTATATTTGTCTTCAACTTTTACATTTATCTGCTCCAAGCTAATAGAAGGAAAAGCACTGTCAAGATTTGGTGGCAAAGAACCTGTGTCAAGTTCATATGATCCTTGTGGAATTCCTTTACTTTCCTCTCCAGAGATTTTATACGAAGGTACCATGTGGGAAAACTTGAGAATTTCGCTAGGTGCTACTTTTAGCATACCATTTTCCCCATTTATGGCTCGTGCAAATAGGCTTACAAAGCCCTTCACCTTAATCAAATGTGCAACAAAAACACCAGTAGCATGTGTATAATCTGATAGAACTTCCACTACTTCATACTTGTATGATCTGTGGTTTTCTGGGTCAGACTTCTGCTCAATGTTCCAGTCCTTGTACAAAGCCCAAATCTCACCCTTTTTTGGGTGTAACACATAAGTATTTTTTCTGGGACCCTTTTCCCAGGACATAAGATGGGAAAACGTTGAAAGAAGCTCAGAACTTTCTGTTTTACCAAGGCTATAGATGCCACAACCCACGGGCAATTTGTTCCTGGACCATTCATTCTCAGATTGATCTGGAGGGTCATACTCCAGCCAAGTGTATCGGACCTTGAAACCACGTGACAAAACACTCTTGATGCGAGCATAAAACCGTGGCATACCATCTAAATCATCATACAGAGCCCATATCTGATTACTAGCAAATAGACCTGCATGCTTGTTCTTTTGGAAGTCATAAAATTCATTGTCAGCAAAGGAAAACAGGACGTCATTTTCACTGGAATCAGTATTAACCTTTGAATTGGTTCTTGACTTGGAAAGTTTTTCCCCTTCAACTTCTCTCTCATGGGCTCGTGAATCTCCATTGGGATTTCCAGCCTCATCAGATCCTAAATGCACCTTATCTGTGTGATCAGATTGACAAGATGATGCATCCATTTTTGGGCTTTTCAAAGAACTCGCAAAGTCATTATAGCTAGTTCCATCTTCATCATCGGTTAGACTTTCATCATAGGTGACATTTTGCTTCTGCTTCTGTCTTGTGGATCTTCGAGGATTTTGCAAACCACTGGTGTCCACCTTCTTAGCATTAATCTCTTCTTCACTGTCACTGCTCTCTGTATCACTAGATTGGACAACTGATTTTCTTCTCCTCTTTGCTTTTGGGTTCCCATGAAATTCAGGAATCTGCTCACTATTTTTTGCATCTTTAAGATTGATCTTCTGGAAGTTTGCTTTGTTTTCATTTGCAAGATCATTGTCCTTTCGACAATCTTCTTTAACCTTGTCTATAGATCCAACTCGAGTTCCAACATTTCTAGAGGGCTCTGACACTGTAGGCTTCACAGAAGTATTACCCTGAAACCTCATGTTAGAAAAACCAGAATTACCTAGCTGATTGCTATTTTGATTCATTCTTGTAAACGAACCCTGTGTATTTAGATCAAATGCAGTAAAATTTCTGCAGCAATTTTGACATATAACATTTCTATTCAAAATGGTCAGATAATATTGATATTTTATGGCACAGAAAGGACAAGTTGTCCAAAATGTCTGTGAATCTGATGGATGTACTTCTTTTTGTTTCTGTGATTCGTGCACCCTTGCATGTGAAGCATGACTGCCAAATTTATTTGAAGCAGCAGGAGGCACCCTAACATAAGGATTCTGATTTGGATACTGAGCTTGATGTTGTGATCTTGATGTAACAGCCCTGAATGTATTCCTTTTTATGTCATAAAGTGAGCGTTTTCCCTTGTCTGCAAGTGTCAAATGTGCTTCTCCTATTAGCTTGAAAGCAGCCTCTGCACCTGCAAGTTTGTTTTTGTCAGGGTGGAGCAAAAGAGCAAGCTTTCTGTACTGTTTTTTGATAACTGATTCATCTGCTTTGGCATCTACTTGAAGAATTCTATACCAATCTACAGTCCCATTAACCTGCATAGCAGCGGCACAATGCACTTCACAAACTGCAAGCATTTGTGGGATGTTCTCAAGACCAGGACACAGCTTTTGAGCCCTTAGAGCAATTTTTTTAGCAGCAAGAAAGTCTTTTGTTTCCATCTTTCCTTCTGCAATGGCCAGAGCTCTGACAGCCTCTTCCTTGTTGCACTCCATTATAAAAGAAAACTATAACAACGAACCACAGTGGTTGATTGGCATGCTCTCAGATGACAGCAACATACATGGAGAAATTGTAACAGTTCCCCACCAAAAACATGCTTAGAAGCACAATGATATCTTTCTGTGCCCTTTCCAACAACAAGTGTAGCACTTTGTATAATCCAGGAATAAATAATCACAATTCTTATGCCTATGACAGAAACAAAACATCTATGAATTTAACCCTAAATAAGATTGAAATACCAAAAAAATAAGACAACAATCAAATCCATTAAGATTAACATCACAATATTAAAAATAGACACATTTACATCTAAATGCATTTTAAATACTGAATTTGTTTTCTTTTAACGAATCCTAAAATTTATGGATCTTGCTAGATTTGATATCAGATCTGAAAAGGTTCCAACTGTAACAATTAAGGACCTTAAATCTATAGATCTTCTATGGACATAACTAAGACAGGTCAATCTTTTTTATGTTATATGTAATTGAATACAATTGATGCATGGGGATATGCATTCTTAATTCAAATAATCCTAAATAACATTGAAATACAAAAAATAATAAGATAAAAATAAAATACATTAATATTTACATCCTAATATGAAAAATCGACACACTAACATCTAAATGTATTAAAAATACTAAGATTATTTTCTTCTAACCAATCCTAACGCTTATGGATCTTGCTAGATTTGATATCAGATCCCACAAGGTTCCAATTATAACAAATTAATAAGGACCTTAAATATATAGATCTTCTATGGATATAACTAAGGGTGTGTTTGGCAAGCTAAGAAAAATTTGCTCCAACGAAATCCAAGTTGAGAATGTGAAGCAGAAAACTTTCTTTAAGCATGAATTCTAAATTGAATTATATTATTTTTAAAATATAACAATATTTGTTTGATGCATTAAAATCTAGAAGGAGCAAAATTCTGCACTTCCCAAACACACTTAAACCATCTTAGACGATTTCTTTTATTTACCCTCAACCTTTATAATTCTACTCTATTTCAAAGCATAATAAATCTTCTGGATTGCATTTTTATGGATCCCTTCACACCAACCACCTAAAAAAGCATTTCAGAACTTGTAGAAAAACTTACTGGTTTTCCTTTAACTGGAGATGAAGATGGTTAACATTGACACCAAGTTTGACTCCAGCATCTTGCACTATAATTCTGAAAAAAAATCAATTAATTAGCGATGCAAGAAGATATTTTACATGGATGAATCAATTAAGATCGTAAAGCCAAAAAAAATTAGAGGAAAGATTCCAATGTTAATGGAGATATGGAAGGATATTCGGATGCTAAAGGTCTTGTGAGGATGAAGAAATCAATAAATTGTAAAAAATCAACTCGTTAACACAAGTAATATTCTTCAAGATTGAAAGACACACAAAATGCACTTATAACAGAGAGAACATGACGACTAAAAGTAAACATCTCAAATCATAGAAGGCCATCAACGTATCGCTGCTCTGATCAAATCTTACTATTTTTTGTCTTGTTTCACGCAAACCATAGCATCGAATAACTTTTTCAAAAAAACTAAGCACAAGTTCCAAAAGTAGCTACCCAATAACTGAGTTTCCTGTTTCCCTGCAAAGGAATAAACCGGTGGAATCACGTACATGGTTAGATAAACACACGGTGAGGACTTGCATTCAGCAGCACATCTATGCAATAGCCAAAAGCTTTCCACCGCCAAAATAATTACTTGAAGATAACGGAACAGTCGTGCCACACCAACAACATCATGCAAAGTGGCCGAATAAGCCCAGCACAGTCGCCCATCCAAGTTGCCATTGCGAAGTCTGGAGCAGAAAAAACAGTAAAGACAGTTGCGTTGTCTACAGTAACACATTCACGCACACGAAACGAGAGGTAAAAACCCTAACAGAACACAGAAAACCCAAATTTCCGACACCGGAACGACAGAAGAAAAACAAAATCGTACCGCACGTACCCTAGCGACGCCAAGCTGTTCCACGAACACGAGCGTCGGAGTCCAGTGTATTGAAACAGCAAAGCACATATGAAAGAGCGGGGAGCGGAGCGGCCGTTCACCGTTCACCGGGGGTGAGCGGCGGAGGGAACAAGAGGGTAGGGGCGGAGGCAACGAAAAAAACAAAAAGCGATTTGTGAGTGTTTTGTCTTTCCAAGCGTAACTCAGCTCTCATTTTAATTTTAGTTTTACACTCATTTTTATACGCATCGTTATATAATTTTTTATATATAAATTTTTAGTTTATAATTTATTATATAATTTTAACATTATCTATAAAATTATCTTTAAATTTAATCTTTTATAATTATTAAAATTAAAGTTAAAACTGAAACCACGTAAACAAACCAATCCTTTGTTTAAGGTCACGTTTACTTTAAAAGTCATTTTTAAAGTGCCTGAGAGTATTTTTGAGATAAATATTAAATGAATAATATTTTCTGTGTATCAATTAAAGAATAGATTGTAAATGGTACTTAAGGTTTTATTTAATAATGAGATTTGTAAGAATTTTTACTGGATATGTTTTAACAAGTGATGTAATGAAAATAGGAATTTTCACGGTAGTTATTAAAGAAAGAAATAGAAAGAAATTTTTTACTTTAAAAATAACGACTTAACAAAAATAACCAAATCTGTTAATTTTACCAAATAAAGTCTAATAAGTAAAATTAGGTAAAGTGAAATTTACTTTTCTGAAAAATTATATAATTTATGGTATAAGTATTTTAATATAATTTTTTTAATATAAAATATTAAAATTATTTGATAAATATTACTTATACATAATAAAAAATAGAACTACGTAATAAAAAATTCATAAACTAACGAAGACTAAATTTTTACTTAAATATAAATCTATTATAGATTTATTTCGACTTTGATTTTACCTTAAAAAAGGTAAGGTAGCCGTAGCGCAAAATTTCGTAATTTTTGTAAACTTTAAAAATATAAAAAAGAAAATAAAAATAACGAAAACTAATTTTAATTTTACCAATTTTCTGATAACGAAAGCATTTGCAAATCTTGTATTCATGTAACGTAGAGAAAAATGACACAATTTTAATTTAAATATTAATATATCATAATTAATTTATATGTCATAAATTATAATATTTGTAAATTAATATAAAATTTAAAATATCAATACAAGTGAATAGATTTTAAATATAAGAATCACAAATTTTTATTATCTCACGTAAATACCATAATATTCTCGTAAATTAAAAATCACATTTTTGTCCTCTTTTTACATCTTTATATTTACATGAAAAGTAAATATATAAAAAGGAAAAATATATAACACTTTCAAAGTTTTTAAACAATATCAATAAGAGATAGAGGTACAGATTTTTCGTTGGACTTGGAAGCTTTGATGGTAAAAAAATGAAGTAAATATTATTTCACACTTGCATTTATCTAAATTAAAATTTACTATTTTCAATTCTATCATTTTCAAATAGGACAAATAAACAGTAAGTTCATATGATAACTTACATTTATCTAAATCACGATGGAATAATTTATTCTTATCTGATAAGCCACAATTTATGATGATTTCATCCGAAAACATCAATAGGAGTAATAGACAGAATTGGAAGTGCCAAAGCGATCCATCTGAAGTTAACATTCTCACAAATTTAGCTTTAAAAAAGTTGAATAAGATTTAGGGGATTTGTATTTTTAGAAAGTATGAAAAAGGTAGGAAATGATCAGAAGTTTGATTTATTATTTTCCATTATTTCTCATCATTTTTGATACTTTCCAAAAATACAAATCTCTCTTTAATAAGCAAATGATTTTTCTAAAAAAAAAAACTTGTAAAACTTGCAGGAAAAGAAAAGAAAAAAACAGTATTACTTTGGTAGCTTGCAAGACAAATCATAAACATAAAAGTGTTGCTTGTGCCTTAATCAACTGAAGACATTGAATATATCAATGTTAAACTAGATGCAAAGATATATTTTTTTGTACACCTTTGATTCCAGGCTATCAATAATCAATTATAATTCTATCGAAATGTACAAGAATATAATGAAAAAGAAATGATAATCGCCACCTGTGGCTTTTCCCTCTTTCAAACCAGGAGGACCCAAGATGCGAAGAAACAGCTTCACAGCTCCAACTTTCTTTCTGGTCCATGGCCTCTTGTTGGCCCGACAAAAAGTAGATGCCACTGTTCCAGAGAATCCCTTCTCGGCCTTGGATTTCAAGCATTACATCAACTACAATTGTTTGGACAGTGAGAACAACAGAAATAATGAGAATTGCACTTGAGAAAAGGCACAAAGGCAGGTCAACTCCATCGCAGAATCAACTCTGTGAGAGTGAAATTAAAGTTCAAAATAAGCCGACAAGATAATAAAAAAAACATACTTAAGGAACACCCACCTTCTTTGTTGCACCATCATCTTCTTTCTAAGTCAAACAACCTTATGCTATTTGATTAGTCAGCTGTATGGTTTGAGGACGAGAGCACAAGAAGGGGGATCTGAATCAGGAGAAAATTTTTAGTCTCAAAAAATTCCTACAATTGGACTTCATCATATATATATATCAGTTTATGTGGACTCTGGAAATCTAAAACAATGTATGAAGTTTATTATGTAAATATAGAATGAATTGGTGATAGTTCAGTACCAAGAAGCTGCAAGGCGTGAATGAATCATATCATTGGAGATTGCATGAAATGATATCCGACGGGAACATGAGAACTTGTATCTGCTACAAGGCTTGCCTAAACAAAAAAAAAAAAAACATGGTAGCATGTTAAACCCATAAGAGAATTTTTCTACCCCTGTGCCATTTCACTAAAAATAGTAAGGAAAATATTGGGTAAGAGGACATGCATTGGTTTCAAATGCACATGTTATATATATATATAGCTTGGGAGTTTTCAAACAAAAAACAATATTCTTGAATTTGTAAAAATCCAAGAAAAACAAAAACGTTAATTGACCAGAAGAAAGGTAAAGGAAGTAGGAAGAAAACCGTTGTATCTAGCAAGGAAGCCAAGAAATTCACCTGGTCCAATTGCAAAATGTGTGATTTTCCGTAGTCTTCAGCTACTCGTCCGAGATAGATGCTGTTGCATTACCCTTCCAGAAGGATCACTTCTTTGTCTTGGTCTGTCGAGATAATAACTCAGCAAACTCCAATTTCTAAACCAATCAATTCAACCATGATAAGTTTATCTGCAACAACATAAACACCTTTCCACGTGAGAATGGCACCTATGCAGGACAGTTCTGAGCTCAAAACAGGGTGGGAAAAATTTAATGTTCAGAATCTCCCACAATAAAGTGTCAAATACTAAACCAATCACACCAACTTTGATAGTGAAATCAACCATAACAACATGAAAATCCTTTTAAAAAACGAAGTTGGGAAGCCAGACAACTTTCACATGATTGCAGAACCTGAGCAGGACATGCCAAAACAGGAAAATCACCAATAAAAAACGAGAAAATGCTTGAATGATTGACCATAGATCACTTCTCACCGTGTCCCCCCTCAACTTGACAATTGAGAATTTTTTCTCCTTGTGTCAAATGGCACAAGAAGATGAACGTGTGTGCCTAGAAACAGCAACAAGCTCGAATGGTTATATGCTGCTTTAATAAAAAAATCCAGGCGCTGACTTTTCTGGTACTTGAACCAATAATGGTTAACAAAAAAATCAGATGATCTGATCAACAAAAACATGGATTCCTCATTTCAGCATCCAAATGACTCAAAGTTGACCATATGTTCTGTTGCAAAGGAAAGCAAGTACCACTTGAAAAGAGGAAAACTGTGTTCCTGATATCAATCCAACTAAAACCAGGTAACTTCGTGACTCCAAGATCAATCATTGCCTTCCTAACTTTCTCTGCCTCTCCCCACTCACCACTTGCACAGTACATGTTTGACAGCATCACATACCCCACCTCCTTGTAAGGCTCCATAGTCACAAGCTCTTCTCCAACATTCCTGGCAATCTCCAATTCACCATGCAATGTGGATGCTCCAAGTAGCGCCTTTGATGAGTCAATTGTTTGGCAACCAACCAAATTTGAGTTATCTTTCAGTAAGCTTTTTGCCTCACTCAAACATCCAGCTCGACCAAGCATATCAATCACGCAAGTCATATGATCCTCTTCTGGGGACAAACCGTGGAAAGATTTCATTAAGTTTAACAGCATGCAACCTTCCTTGACAAAGCCTGAATGGCTGCAAGCCATCAGTAAGCCTACGAACGTAACCTTGTCAGGCAAAATGTCACGTATCATCATTTCTTGATACACATGTAAAGCTTTAGACGTATGACCATGTAAGGCGAATGCAAACAGCACTGTATTCCACGAGATTCGATCTTTCATATGAATTTGGCCAAATGCTTGGGTTGAGCTTCCAATGTCACCACACTTCGCGTACATATTGACCAAGCCATTGCCCACGTATAGACATGAAGCAAAACCACTGCGGATGACAGAGCCATGGGTCATCCTACCATATCCCAATATCGCTAGGATGGAACAAGCATGGAGGACGGACCCAAAAGTCAACTCATCAGGTTGAAGTTTGTGCTTCATCATGGCCACAAATAGGGCAAGTGCCTTCCTCCCATACCCGTTTCTGGCACACCCGGAAATCATACAAGTCCAGGAAACCACATCTTTATCAGGTGCCATCGTAAACAAGCGAAGAGCTTCCTCTACTTCTCCAACCTTCAGGTGTGCATCGATCATGGCATTCCAAGAGGCTGGTGTTCGACTCTCCATGGACTGAAAAGTCTTTCGTGCACATTCAGACAACCCAAAGTTGGAGTAAAAGCTAATGATTGAGTTGCTGACCACAGTCGACGAGTACCAACCACTCTTGACGACAAAGGAATGCACGGTGCAGCCAAAACCCATTTCTTCCCCCTTCGTGCAAGCATTCATTAGGCCGGCGAATGTCCAGAGATCTCCTTCCCCACCCGAGACTTGCATCTCTTTAAACAATCTTAAAGATGTCTGAACCTCTCCAAACTGGGAATATCCGGATATCAAAATGTTCCAAGCAGCCGCTTTCCTTGTAGGCATTTCATCAAATGCCCTGCGAGCGTTGCCGAAATCTCCCGACCTCGCGTAGCAAAAGAGAAGCGAACACCAAGACACATCGTCCCGCTCCGTCATCCGCCGAAACACACCCAAAGCACTCAAAGGACACGAGCACTTTCCATACATATCGATGAGTGAGTTGCTCACCGGCACAGAGGAGCCGTACCCGGAAGAAACCACGAGCGCGTGGAACATTTTGCCGGCGTTCAACTCACCAACCTCAGCCGACGCACTCAAGACGGCGGTGAATGTGAAATGGTCCGGCTTGGCACCTGCCTTTCCCATCTCGGTGAAGAGCGACAGGACTTTCGGAAAGTCGGCAAGGTGGGCATATCCGGTGATCATGGCGTTCCAAGCGACGGTGTCTCTTTCGAGCATTTTGTCGA
The DNA here is from genome assembly GCA_024699675.1 of Amphibolis antarctica. Lineage (NCBI taxonomy): Eukaryota > Viridiplantae > Streptophyta > Magnoliopsida > Alismatales > Cymodoceaceae > Amphibolis > Amphibolis antarctica. The sequence goes on from JAMKPZ010002269.1 coordinate 15,549, forward strand.
ACAACTCCCGTGCGAGTTCGATCGAGCCGGATCGAGCGTACACACGAATCCTCGACGTGGCCTTGAAAATCTCCATTCCAGGAGCAGACGATCCTCATCGTCGACGAACCATTGCATTCGCCCACCAACCGGTTCCCGTAATTTCACATATCCATTCGTTTCCCGTTGCCGAACGCGGAAGTTGGCGTTGCCTCCGCCATTGTCCGACACGGGGAAAACGCGCTTTCTTGAAGTAATTTTTATACCCACAGAAAATTATCTAGAAATAAAATTTCCAGCGTCTCTTATTTTTCAATTATTTTTTAAAAAACTAAAATTGATTTATATGATTACATAAGGTTTAAACTTTTTTCGTTTCTTTTTCCATAGATAAATTTTTATCATTTAAATTACTATACAATTATAATTTTATCTATGAAATCAATTTTAATTTTAATTCTATCTAACTTTTGAAATTGAAAAAAAACTATCTTCAAACTCACCTCTTAATCTTTGGTGTAAATTACAATAAATTAAATTTTTTTAGCATAATTTAAGTTATATTTACCAAATTTTTATTTAAAAAATAACTTGATTTAATGGTAGAGCTAGTTCAATCAGGTTTGTACCTGGTATAAAAAAACACATACACACCAAGAGTGCTTTGTAATGGACAGAAGACAACAGGCCATCACAAAAAAAAACACCCATGCAAATATTTAAAGCAGAATTAAAGGACATTCAATTGTTTTTTATCGAAATGTGAACAAAAACCTTAATATTCATTGGAGGTGCACCAAGATTGTGTGTGAATTCATGTACCTCCTCGTTGATTAAATTTTTAAGACAATACATTCTTAATAATTTCAGAAAAAAAAAACTGTGCAACAAGAATTCTTTCTCTTGCCTTTAAGTAAAGATGATAGGTATATTTATTTAAGAAGTGAAGTCAGAAGAAGTGCGATTTTTTTTAAAAAATATATATATATAATTTACGATGTAAATTTTAAAATAATATTTTTAATATAAAAAGTTAAAATTATTTAAAACATATAGTTTAAAATAAAGATACACGGTAACAACCGCTTCTCACAACCACAACATGATCATAAGCCCCGAGGCAAATCCCCCACCAGCGGTTAGCGTTAGCAGCCCGCCGCCCAAGGAGGAAGCCCCGCCTGCGGTGGGGGCGGCGGAGGGCCCGGTCGAGGCGGAGTCGGGCAGGATGACGTCCGGGTTGGGAGGGCTGGGGCTGGAATCCACGGTCGGGAGTCCCCGGGCAGGAGGTCCGGAGTCCGCGCCGCCCCTCTTGGGCGAAGGGAACAAGGGCGTGATGTCGGGCGTGAGCACCTGCGGCTCTGCGGGGAATTTCGGCGTGTCGGGCGGGGAGGCTGGCGGTGCGGAGATGGCGGAGGGTGGCGTCTGCTCCGTGGGAGAAGAAGCGAGCGTGTCCGTGGCGGCAAATGCTGGCGTCTGGGAGCAGTGGAAGAGGAGGAGGAAGCAGAAGGCGGTGATGGCCGCGGCCATTAGGCCAATTACCACCGACTTGCAGTGGTGGGAGCAGGAGGTGGGTGGCGATCGTGACGATGTGTCAAGGTTGAGACGGGAGCATTATGGGCGCCATGGACACGTGGAGCGTTGGGATTGGCGGAACGAGCAGTGTTGAAGATGCTGTCGTAGTTGCGATTCGATTCAAATTTTTTTACAGGTATTTTCAAAATGGAAAGAGATCTATACTTCAGTGAAAACTTTTTAATGTTAAAAAAAATTTCATAACCACCATCATTCAGATTTGAATTTTAACAAATAATGTTTCCATTTTCGAATATTCTGCATTAGGAAACAGTATTTTTTTATCTAATTATGATAATTCAATCCGCACCGAATTGACAAATTAAAAGTTCCAAAGACATCGCCTTGAGAACAAATAATTAATTAAAAGTTTTGAACAAAGATGTAACTTTATAATTTTTCAACAAAATCAATTATAACTTTAGCTCTAACTCCGTTCACCCTAGATCTTGATTTGATTTTACATGGATTTTGTTTCAAATGGACCTTAAAGATGTCCATGAGATTGCCTCAAATAGAAATCCCACTTCAAATTAGGTTCGAGTATAACATCCTCCTAATTTCCTCCATGTTAATCCTTTCCCTACCAAACGCAGCGTAAGTTCAGAAGTGAAAGTTGTAAATCCCCATCTTTAACCTAGCTACTCACTCTTAGCCTCTTCTTGGAATCGACGCTCATGGTGAATCAATAGAAACCCGAGTTTTAAATAGGGCAATGGAAAATTACACACAATGACACAGGGCAGACCAGGACAACGCGTCGCATATACTGCATATGCAACCCAAGATAACACGCTTCAACATATAACCCTAATTATTGAACTATCTGAATTGTTCGATCCTGCGGACTCAAAAGCCATCGTGTCAAGGAATCCTCATTCCTTCGTGCAAAGCTTGTCTATCAGGTCTGCAGCATCTTGAATTGTTGCGATGCTCTGAGCACTCTCTTCCTCCACGCTGATTCCAAACTCCTCCTCCAGGCCCATCACAATCTCAACCTACATCAGACAAACACTTAGCGTGATTGGAACCCAATAATACAACCTATATCCCAAAATATGATGCAATGCACAAGGGACGGTATGATGTGCCATACGCATAAGATGGGCCCTACCGTGTCAAGAGAATCGGCACCAAGAGCGCTGAACTTCGACTCCCCATTGACAACTTGGTCATCCCCAAGAGCTAATTGCTTTTTAACTATGGTACACACCTTGTCCACGGTTTCAGGTTTGGCCTGTTCGTTAGTTGTAATAATCACAGAAACAGTAAGTACATGGTAGTGCTGTAGAATACATGTTCTAAACACCAAATCGATACTAATTTCATAAAATATTTATCTAATAACAGTATCGCCTTTTTTACAGCTAATAACAGTATTGCCCTGTTTCATCAAAATTACAGGGGATAAGAGTATATCATACGTCTATGGAAATCTAACATCAAAAGGGGATTTCAAAGATAAAGGGACTAGTGTGCATCTTCCAAAAGACAACACCGCCTTAAGCTTCTACATGAATGATCGGAATGAATAATTAGAAATAAGTGATTGTCTGCCATCCTAGCAATGCAAAAAAGGATAAGAAAATAAAAAGGCAAAGTTAGTGCACAAGACTCCAATAAATATAGAGGTCTAAAGAATCTATTTCCTACGATTTGAACCCATGACCGTCAGGCGACAATGAAACAACTTTGCCATAGTGCCAGAGTTCACTCTCATTGCAATTGAAAATTGAAGTTTGTTCCATTTTTAAAATTTTTTTGGTCTGGCTTGCAAAATTTGGAAGAAGGGGGAGAGCATTGTTGAGTAGAAGAAGAGGATGAATAACGGATACAAAAGCAAAAACCACAAGCACATTAAGAACCATATCGACTGTATCTCCTACGGGAGGCAGGAGACACACAGCAGAAATCCAAGTGTTTAATGATTGCAAGTACCACTTACCAACAATTAAACCCTTGTGTATGAGCAAGCATGTGTGTCCACTGCTGCTGACTCATAAGTACTAATTATTGCTTATGATATCACTCCATATTGGCTATGCTTTTAGGATTGAGTTAACAATCAGTTACAGAAAAAAATAGATTCAAATAATATAATAATACAAGTCCTGATTTTAAGTGACGAGAAAAAAGAAATTTTTAATGGATAGGAGACTCAAAATTGCAAAAAATCTCCGTGCGATAGTTATTCATACATTATTAAAATAGGAAACCTGAAAAGCATCTCAATTATACATTATGTAGCAAGTACTGTAAAGGAACATCGAATATGACAAATTTATGGACCATAAATAAAATGGAATCTGAGCTACATGAGAAATCAAGTAGAATGCATGGAAAGAAAGGTCTGAAGGTTTATACATAATGAGTATTACAATTTTCTTGGATAAACTGCTAAAGCTAGACTAAATGCCATCCAAATGAATCAATTCCACCACTACCTTAACAACATCAGTATGATTTATTTCTAATAAATATGTTTACTTTCATTAGAGTATGCCCCCAAAAAACCGATAGTCAACAATCAGTTAAAGAATAAGATAGCACACAGTACCATACATTTGGCAATAATGAGATAACTAGATAAAGCAGCACACAATAAATAAGTGGTACTATGGTAGAAAGTGCATACAGCACATAGAATCCGCAGACGAGAGATTTTAGAGCTCCTAAGGCTTGGGAACGAAACCTTTGCCCGTCCAAAAGATCCAGAGACAGCCTGTCATGCAGAAATATCCCAAACACATTAAACACACTAACACTTAAAGTATAAGAGATCAGAACCGCCTTCTCCAACAAGCTTGCTAATATTATGATCTTCACAATTTGGCAAATACGTCCATGAGATAAATTTTAAATGCACAAACGCTAGAAGAAATTCTGCGCATCTTTTTCTAGTACAAGTTTCGAACACAGTCGCGCACGCACTTTATACTCTTTTTAGGATCGCGGCAAAAAGCTCGAAATGCAATCATAGCCCGAAAAGACTAGAAAATCATTGTAAACTTGAGAACAAACAGTTAGCATAGAACTTTCGAAGCAAAAGACAGATCAAAGCCACTACAGCTGCTTGTGAGCAAACCACAAAGAACAGAATCCTTTTTGCAAAAGAAAAAGAGAAGAAGAAAAGGACGAGATCTACGGGGGAAGGGGAGGGATGGATACCTTTGCCCGCCGCAAGGATATACGGCAAGAAGAGGCCGAGATCGAAGCGACAGCGATGCTAGACGCCATTGGCCGGAGAGGAGATCTGGGGCGGAGGGACCAAGAGAGCAAGAGCAGCGAATCACAAAGACAGCGTGATACAACGACCGACGTATGACCTCGGCTTTTATACACCCCTTATCCTTGTCGGAGAGACCGAGGTCGATGGTGGGGGGAGCGCACGTGACTGGCGAGTGGGGTGGGCCGTGAAGATGAAATGACTTTAATATCCTCCACTTGGTTGGATGAGCTGTGCTCAGATGGGAGGATAGGAGTGTAATTTAGTATGGAAAATTTTCTCGATCTCATCGAATGGTGAACCGTGAACGTGACCATTTATTGGTCAAAACAATTCATTTCCTTGACGTGATCCGTAATTTTTATCCCGATTTTAATTTCAGGTAGCATAAAAAGTGTTACCACGGGGAAATAATTTTGGAATTTTACATTCAACTGGTTCGCTATGTGGAAATGCGGGGGATCGAACCCCGTGCCTCTCGCATGCAAAGCGAGCGCTCTACCATTTGAGCTACATCCCCATTGTTGATTAATTGATTTGGTTAAATATATCACCATAATATAACGTCAGTAATCTGCCCTTAACGATTAAATTAACACTCTCTTTTACATCAAGTTTTAGAGTAAGTTTGAAAATAACTTTTTTAACTTCGAGAATTAGATTAATTAAAATTATATAATAATTTAAATAATAAAAACTTATATATTAAAAGTGACTTAAAAAATCAAAAAACTAGAAAAAGGGAAACCTTAAAGATTAAATGCTGCAAACAAATATATGACAACCAACATGATACCTTAGAGATTAGGTGTCGTTGTGATTATTAATGTCAGTCTTTCAGACTGTGTATGCAGTCATTACTTTAATAAATTTATTCTCAGATATTTTTAAAATGACAGAATTTAAAAATATTCAAGAAAATTTTGAATAATATTTTATACTTAATTTTTTAAAAATAAATTAACTTAATGATCCTGTAACTTCTACTTCTTATACATCTCTCAATTTACTTCTTCTATCTTTTCTCTTTCTTTCGACTCAAAACTATTGTCATGAAAATCACTTTTTTTACTTTCAAAAATACTCTAAAAACTAAAAATAAGGAAACCTATCAACCAACGTAAACCATGAATGGCACCATTAATCTTTCATATCACATCAAGAAAAATAGAATTTCAAATGCCAAAATCGCAAAACAGGTTTATGCCTGCAAAACGAATAATGTTATAAATATAAATGTTAGAAAATTAATAAAAAAATTTTAAAATGAAAGAATTACTTTTTATTCTCTCTCTCTCTCTCACTCTCTCTTTTTTTTAAAAAAAAAAAAAATTTCCTTTCCTTCTGCACATTTCAAACGACGCGGACCTCCGAAATCCATGTACGAGTCCATCACTGACTATAAAAGCGTCTGCACGCCTGCGACGCTTGGATCGGTGGGCGTGCCGGGAACGAATGGAACGAAACCTCTTCCACCGAACACGGGGCGCATGACGGCGTCGTCGAACTTTCGCCAGTGATAGTGCACGGCGTGAGCGGGCGCGGTGACGAGCATGCGGAGGCTGGACGGGCGGTGAATGCCACGGGCGGGCTGCTCCGCTTCAGGACCGCGACCGTTTTCAAGGAGCGGATCGAGGAGAGACCGTGGACTTTCTGCTAGGTCAGAGGATATGCCACCCGCGTGCCGGAGACGATGGGGGAGTAAGAGCACGATCAAGGGCTTGGTCAGCAACCCGAAGACCTGGGCGATGGGAATCACGATGTTAGTGGAAGGGTGGGACATGTTTAGGTCAACCGCAAGTTTCGGTTTTACAACGTTGGCGACTGTGATCTGAGAAAGGTACAACCGCAAGCATCTACAACTTAACATGTCTACTCGCACGAGGGAACAGAGGTTATTGAAGTACTTGCCACTGTGCTGAAAAGTACAACCGTGATGGTGCTTGTGATCATGATCGCATTTCCACGAAGTGAAGTGTAGCCGGATCTTGTAAACTGCATGCAATTACAGATCATTTGTCATCAGCAAGTGTAGGAGAATGAAACCGGAACTGCAAGCTTTCATCAAAGGATGGATACCCAAGTAAAACAATTAATCCACAAAGAAGAACATTTCTGAAGGACCTGACTTGATCATCCAACCAATTAAAGGTATGGAAGAACTGTTTTCAGGTCGTTATGTAATATGTATCATAAGCATGGATTGGGTACCAATGATGTGACTCCCAGGATAGGAGCTAGAGGCCACAATGAACAGAATATCAAAATGACAAGAATATTGTGCAGAAGAAATACATGTATTTCTAGGAAGAAAAACAGACTTGATATTTGATTGAAATACAATTACCTGAACTTAAATTGAATGATTACCTGATTGTAAGCAAGGGCCATTGACACCGCACCCCTCATAAGACCAGCCCACCATATGACAATCTGTAGACAAGTCGGAAATTCTATTAGTGGTGTGTCAATGGTAGCTAACCATTGTCTGGCTTTGACAAAAACTGGGAGTTGTTTTTCCCGGAACTGATGAGTACCTACTTGCTGTCTGACTAAGATTTTCTCATGAGAAAACTCCTTGGATAGGTTTGATAGAAACGACAGTGGGAATACAAAAGCTGCTCTTCCAACCAACAACAAGCCCAACATGATAGCACTTATGCCAACTGAATTCCCAGGACTGCAGGGATGGACAAAAACGTGAAACATAAATAGGAAACCCCTAAATTAAGAGACTAGAGTCGGGCGAATCTAGAAATTTCATTTCATGTAGTCTAATATATAAATAAAAATTCATAGCTTTGGCACACAAAAATTATAGTTGACCTCAACACAAAAATTATAGTTGACCTCAACACTCATAAAAATGATTTCTGCTGTTAACCTACCACTTTATGCCCTCTTTTTTTAAAAAAAAAACCCACTTTATGCTTGTATGCTTGTTTGCATGATAATGACTAACAACAAATGAAAATTGAAAGACAAAATTCAAAAACATGTTAAAAAAGAAACAAAGATAGATTATTAATGTAAATTTTTAAAAAAAATCTCAGTAACTATATTAGTCAACTAAATGTTCAACTTAATCTCTACTACTGTTCTCAAATCTAGTAGTATAGTTACAATGGATGGAATCTTAAATGCAAATGTCATTTAATTGAGTTAGACATTTGGGCCAAAGAACGCATCAGTTAAGAGAGGAATATTAATTAGGATGGAAAATATTAGAAGAAATAGAGCAAAGCGTAAAACTATTTGGTTAGGAATTGTGAGAAAAAGTTAAGTTTATGTGATTTAACTAAAGATTTAGCCATAGGTAGAAACACATAAAAGAAAAGAATCTATAGTACAACTTCATGTAGTGAAATTATGATTTGGATTACTGTTGTTATTGGTAGCTGAACTAGATAATTATAAAGGAAAAAAAACTGTTAGCCTGATCTATGGTTTTATCTCCCTTTGATGGATTAAAAGGTAAGAGAATTATACAATTACTCTACACTACACCTCCTCTTTTAATCTCTTTTAATCTATTATTTATGTCATGTATATTCATTTGTGGTGATCTTATTGAAATCAATACACTACATCATAGAGAATTGTCTCAAACTGCTCTTGCAATTATAAGGTCAGAACAATGACCATTCTTCTTGCATTGGATGGGTGGTATATGTAACAGATAAATAACATACCAGATCCAATTAATTGCATGAACTGTCAAGACACGACAGGATCATCTTATACTCAGCTTATCATGAAAATTATAACATATGGAAAACAGTTTAATAAAATATTTAACGGAGTTCCTTAGCTTCCAGATGTGTCATTATTTGGTTGAGTTTATACTTTCATGGACAAACTATGTTGTTCATCAATTATATCATTTGGTAAAATCATTTATATCACTTTGCTTCAGAAAATTCCAGTCCCCTAAAGATAAAATACTTATCAAGGAATCCTGAGCATCGCAGGATCTACACGTACCTATTCTTGACAAATTTCCATTTCTCGATATCCAATGCATCCATGCCAACATAAAGAAATATGAAGGTTTCGGCAATAAATGACAGTGTTGCAAAAACATGCCTGCAATAAGACCACATGGAGATTTGTTAAATGAAGTAATAGCAGTAATAACTTGATAAAACATACTATTAAATAATTTAGCATACTTGGTTGTTACTCTAGAACTTTCTGTGACATTATGCCATGTATAGTGAGACATTACTATCCCACAAAAGAAAACTGTTAATATACCACTCAAATAGAACAACTGCAAGACACAAAATAAACATAAGGCACATCTCAAAAGCCTGTCATTATCATACATCTAGCAAGTTTAAAATAGAAAAGATATTAGAACATTCAACTTCCAATATATATAGAGAGAGAAATGGAGAAACGCTAAGTAACTTAGGTTATTATAAATGTTTTCACCTCTGCCAGCAAGTATGAAAGATAAGCCATGAGAATCATCAATGCAACTTCACGATCAGTAGAATGCCTGGGTTGAAACAAAAAAAATGGAAATTGATTACATATTACCCGAGTTATAATCATGCCAAACAGTAGAGAATGTAATGAGAATAAAACTACCAAGAAATAATTTAATCACCTATACATAAGAGAAATACCACTTGACCTATAAGCATGGTTATAAGCTAGGCATTTAGGTGTGATTTGGTTGCATCTGGGAGTCTCCTTTCATTTTCTTTTAATTGTGAAGTTATTCAGCACAAATGTGTTTTGATCATGCAATTATTTAGTTAACTTTTCTTCAACCTCCAGACATTTACTTTTATTACATCCCTGAATTCTTTTTCTTCTAATAAATGGGTACTTGATGATGTATGGGGCATATGGCTTTAAGAGGAATATCTTAACAAATTGTCGGTCTAGTCTACATCTCATGGCTTGACTTGGTAATGTATATATTATTGAAATATAAATATATTATTATACTTCAGATCTTCATGTCATCTTGAGATTATTTACGTATTTTAATATTATTTAGAAAATAATCAAGCTAAAAGTATACATAATAATTTTTATTTTATATATGTGTGTGTATGCATAAAACATTTTCAAAAATGAATATTTGAATGTGAACGTGACTGCCAAGTGTTGCTTAGGTACCTAAGCCTATCACCTTGGTGGTGGGCACCTTAATAACCTTGTTTATAAGAAACCAAATACTTAGCCTAGAAGCAATCTAATTATGATACATATAAAGACCCATGTATTCTAATTCTCCCTCAAGTTGGAGCATTTACCATGTATAACTTGCAACAGACTCTCGTGCAATTAAAGTGAATTAAAAAAAACTTTTAATAGCAATACATAGGTATGTGGGAAGTAGTAAGTAGATGGTATTAGTTATTGGACAAACTTGACAAACATGAGAAGCTTCCTACTTTTACAATGCCAACTAAACTGTGGAATGTAAACATGCTCTTTCTTTGGTCCCATTGAAGATGTATTGTCCGGTTTGATATTGGAATCTGAAAAATAGTACCATTGCAGCAAAATCATTTCTTCAAGTCATTCCACAACTCCTGTACAATGGTCAGGCTATTCTTGTTATCGCACCACTGCATGTGCATGTGCATGTAATCCTTTGGACCAACTCCTGCAAGTCCTCATCCTAGCTTGGTGTCAGAGAAAGGATTGAAGGCAAAGGGGATCTAAATGTCAAGCGTCAATGTGGAATTCTTTGACTGCTTGAAGTTACAGATGAAATCAATCTTCTTTTGGGAACAAAGGAAGAATTCATAAGGAGTGAAATGGTTTCTTTGCTTGGAGTTGTGGCGCTCAAGAGGCTACTACGATCACAAAGAGATGAATGATTGATGACGGCAGTTTTCTATCTGGTTTTTTCTCAATATCTATTCTTTGATACCATTTAAAAGGAACTGTGAATAGAATGAGAATATTGTTGTTTAGAAGGACTAAATCTCTCACATATAAACGAGAACCATTACTTTAACTATAAGTAACAAATTACTTAACCTAGAACTAACATAATCAATATCCATATGATAATACATTTGTTCTAACACAAAATTACAGCCAAATTAATGAACATGCTCAAAGTCAATGTACTTTATGAATGCCTAAAGTTGCACAAAAAATAGGAATTGAGAAGGCCATTTCTAGGAATCAGGATTTCACTGATGCATTGGATGTGGAAATGTTGACCACCAACTCAATGTGGGCATACCACTAGATAAAAAGAGATGATCTAAATGTTATTATAAAGAGTTTCCAATCCAAGGAAGAGATGCATTTCAACAGACCTGCCAAAATATAATTTCTTGATGATGTAGGCACTCAACAATCCACACTGCCAAAGGGAGAAAAGGAAGTATTAGTGATTGAACACTCCAACATGCATTGTAGAAAAGTAAATTGAAGAAAAAAACACAATCTGCAGAGGGAGAAAAATAAAACAATAGGAAAGTTCATTACCACTAGACCAAGAAAGGTGCTTGTCACAAACAAATATAAGAAATTTCCAACAAATTTGGAAGCAATGGTTGTATTGATATGAACAACATCAAAGCTTTGAATGGCATTAAACAGTACAACTGATGTGGCATCATTTACCACACCTTCTCCAAAGACAAGGCTGTAAAGCAGCGGTGTTTCATCCTGATTAAGCACCTATTACATTAAAAAAATGGCATGGTTAAAAAATTATTTAGTTAGCTTGGAAACACAACATAAACATAAACTTACCTGCAAAGTACAAACAGAATCTGTTGCTGCTAGGATTGCTCCAATTGCTGTAGATATCAATGAAAAGAGGAAATGGTGTTGAAAAAATCTTATAAGATTGTAATGGTTAGAAAGGATCATAGGTTATAGAAAGTTCACATAAAAAATAAGATAGTTTAAGTTCAAGAGGTACCAAGGTAATCATCAAGGTCCAGCTGACCTATATCCATTTTTCCAAGTATGATAATGACACCTGAAAGAAGCTTCTAAGAATCAGGGTGAAGGATCCAAGTTAACTTAACATTTTAATTTGTTGTCATTAAGATACATGCCATCTAAATAAACCAGAAAATTGGAAATAATGATAGTTAATTAGTGGACCATAAGCAGTATCTCAATCACGGAGGATATTGTTTTGCATGTACAAGACCGAAGCCTGAAGGTGAGAATATACTAATTTATGTTCCTTTCTGGTTGTTTACAATGACATCATTCTATTATTGGGATCATAAGGTGTTATACATGGTATATGCCCTGCATGGAGGAATTGCACATAAAAATTATGGACTAGTTGTACATCATAAAATAGCACCACAGAAAAGCAAGAAACACGAAATTCAGTGGATATAATACATAGAAATAAAAAGCATACCAATTGAAATAATGGAGAAAGATATCAATGTGCCTACAGCACCAAATAACATAATTGTACTAAAGTTGTGGAAGAATTGTTTCTTTTTCACTTGGAACCTGGTGACAAAGAAATCAAAACACAATGAAATACAAGAACACCATATAAGGAACAATTCTATATAAGTTGACATGGAAATGATACCCTTGTTCATGTATGAAATTGTATGCTTGATGAAGATAAAATAATTTTCGGATAATCTTGACAAATTTATTCGCTGAAGCATTCTTTCTTGGTTATAAGGGAAATAACAAAGTGTAGGAGAGGTGATAGAGGTTCCTTAAAATGTGTAGCAGATAGCAGAAATATGCATGAAGGGTTAATGATTTAACAAGTGGACTACATTTGTAACATCACTTTCTTGAACCACCCCAAACTTATCACTCGTCTGTACTTGTGCATCCATGTTCAAGTCCATGCATCTATGTAAATCAAATTATTATCAATCTGGTCAGAACTTTAGAAATTTTTTGGAATGCTTTTCCATTTTCCACTTTTCCTTTTGGACAGATATATTGAAAAGTATATGAATTAATGGAATAAATAATGATGGCTATTACAGTGACGCAGAATGAAACTAGTCTTCAAACCTAGAGCAATTGGTCGCTAATACTGAGTGAGAAACTGGAAGAACCACAAGCCAAAGAAAATGGAGATTTATTAGGGAATCAAAACAGCTGCAACCGATGACGACCACTCACCCAGCATTGAAGATAATTGGAGGCAGTAGATATATGAAGAAAAGCTTCTCACTGAACACCAAAATATGAGAACTCTTTCCTCGAGTAGTCAACAGAATGATAATTCCAGTAAAAAATCCCTGGTACCACAAAATCGTTACAGGCAAGTAAACCAAGAACCGAGACAATGGCGGCGGCACGTGACACAATGGCGGCTCATGTAAACCAAGAAAAGGAGAACATCAAAAAGAGCGATATGGTTATTAACACCCAGGAACCTTACAATGAGAAGGGAGGTGATGGATTCGTTCATCCACTTGTTCTCCTCCAGCAAGTGACCGACCACGATGCAAGCGCTCAATAAGGCAACGAACAAGCTGATGGAAGAAACGGAGGCATGTTCGACGATGGACACCGCGCCAGTCCTCGCTAACTCCGCCGCCAAACCCGCACCCATCTTCTCTGTCTACCTCACGAGCGCCTGGGCAATGCACCCCCGCCCACCGTCAAACGCCGGCCCGATCTGGCTCCGATCCGCGCAATGCACCCCTCCCTGTCCTCCGTCTGCGTTGTTCCTCTGAAAACAGAAACGCGAGTGGAGGAGTGAAACAAAAATATCCTAAACGATCTTATGGCAAACTAAACAGGTATTTATACAAGGCAAATGACACTCTAATATTGTGTATCATTTCGTTATTTTTTACGATTAAATCTAACTTAACCATGTAAAATAAGTTTGTATAATATACGAAGTAAATTCATACGGAATAACTATATAGACTATTTATTATAATATTTTCTTAATATACAGAATTTCGATAAACAGTATTTCGTATAATTATTTTGTAACTATACAAATTTTCTCGTTAAATTAGATTTAATCTGAATCATTTTAAAATAATACCATTAAAGATAAAATTCTAGTGACATTACTGCAAAATCTATTCCCTTTATATAATTACATTTAATTTAGGTAAATAAATTTAACTAATTACCGAAAAACTTACATCAGATACAAAAGAATAACATAATTAGTTACAGAAAATATTCTCTAATACTTACTTTTGAACCGGAGAGAAAATGCAAATGAGACCCAATTTATCTACAAGAACTTATGAAAAACAATACGTGAGAGAGGTTTTATGAAAGAATCAGTTAATTGATCGGTAGATCTGATATGCTGCAAAAATATGGTACCTGCTAAAATATGATCGTGAATAAAGTGATAATCGATTTCTACATGTTTAATGCGTTTTTGAAAAATTAGATATTGAAAATATGAATAACAACTTGGTTATCATAAAAAATGACAGTAAAATGTAGTTGCTAAGAGATATTTCAGCCAAAGGACTTCATTAACAACTGAGGCTGTGACACGATATTCAGCCTCGACGGTGGAACGGGTAATAGTAGACTATCGTTTGGACTGCCAAGAAATCAAGGATTTCCCTAAAAATACAACGTACGACCCAATAACTAAACGGCGTGTAAAAGAGCAATGCATGAGCTCAATTTGTGTTTGAAAAAGTGGTGATATTTAAAGGAGAACTAGAAGAGAAGGAGATACTTTGAGTAGGGGAGTCTTTAAGATAATGAAGAATTGCTAACTCCAAGAAAATGATGTTTAGTTGGATTTTGTAAGAATTGGCTGAAACTGAAAAAATTAACAGAGAATGCAGTGTTCAAGATGGGTTACCTTCAAGTAGACTTAGCAGGGTTGGATCATCCAAAAGAGGGCTGTTAGTATCAAGTTTGAATTGTTCATCCATGGGAGTAGATCGAGAATGACAACCAAGTAAACTTGTATCATGCAACAAATGTAAAGTATATTTTTACTGAGAAAGAAAAATACCATAATTAGATCTTGAAATCTCTATGCCAGGGAGGTATTTGGCGACACCCAGGTCTTCGAGTTTGAAATGGTTACCAATATCTAATTTTAGTTGCTGAATTTTCTGTCTCTAGCAATCAAGATATTGTTTACATACACGAGGACAACTAAAAAGGAATCAAATGATTTACGTATGAAAAGACTTGTAATCAGCTATAGAATGAACAAATACAATGCCAAATTAAAGTGTCTACGTCAACTTAAAATACCAATTTTGAGAATATCGTTTTAAACGATTATTGCAATTTCCAAACTAAATTCTCCCCTTGAACTTAAAAACCTAGTGGTACTTGTATATAAACTTTCTCTCTGATATCACCATGAAAAGAAAGTGTTATTAACATCTGTTTGTTGTAATTTCCATCCTTTTACAAAAACAATTGCAAGTAAGGTTTGGATTATCACCAACTTGACAACCAAAGCATAGGTTTCATGGTAGTCATGGTCTTTCAATTGTATGTATCCTTTTACGATAAGGCGTGCTTTGAAACAATCAACCTAACACTTAACTTTATAAACATACTTATCATTGTTTGAAAGGGCTTGCAATTCTGCTGTTACGGCATCGCACCATCTTAGATCTTTTTTAGCTTTAGTACATGTGTGTGGTTCACATTCACCTAACAAAGAAGAGAAGAATGCAAGATGATTAAAACTTAATTGGTGAAAATATATGAAATTTGCCAAAAGGTGATGTGTGTTGATTAGTAGAAACGGTACTGCAAATATAGTCTTTCAAATAATTGGATTAATTGATGAGAAAATCTGTTGAACTTTCTTATTAGTGACAGCTGTGTGTCACTAAGAACAGATGACTATAAGTCAATTGTATAGCAAAAAATGTAAAAATTATCTGATATATTATTAATCCTCGGAGGATTAATCCACAGCTGATTTTCGTTAAAACGCCGATACCTTTATTTATTGAGCCCTAGCCCTATAGTCATATATTAATCCTCGGAGGGTTACGATCAATCCAAACAAACGTAGATCTCGATGTATGGTGTAGTGGTATGGGATGGTCCTGGTGGATTGCAGTAGAATTTATCACTTATCAGTGTTTTTTTTGTTAATAACTCTTAAATTAATATATAACAAATACTTTCTTTTTTTTACCATAAATATTTATAATCTTATTTTTAAGTATTTTTAATATTTTCTTAAAAAATTAAAGAATAACTGCAGCTAACTACTTAAAAAAATACTATTATATTACTCCTTACATGAGTTTCAAGGGAAAAATAATATATTTTATTTGTTATTCTATTTATTTTAAAGGTAAATTAACATATTTTACTTATTAATCATGGTAATTTTAAAAAAATAATATTATAATTATTTTATTATAAATTATATATTTTCTAAAAAATCATAAATTTTATCTCACCTTTATTTATTTTTAACTTATTCTAATTTTTAAAAGTACTTAATTAATAGATTCATACGAATAAATTTTTTATCATTTAAATTATTATAAAATTTTAATTTTATTTAAAAAACAAATTTAATTTTAAAAATATTCCCAAACTTTCACCTCTACGACAAATACCTGAATTCATCAAGCCAGAGTCTTGCAGTGGACCTGTCGGAAGTAAATACCACCGCCCACCGGCTTCTTCCTCGCTTTCTCAGTCACCGTCCTTTCACAGGAAGGAATAGGTAAACGACTGGAGGAGTGGTGGGGAAGAGGAGGCCTGTCCAAATCTTGCAGAAGATCACCTCCCCACCTGCCTCGTCCTCGTCCTCGTCCTCTTCAATGCTCTGATTGGTCTTCTGATGTGGAAGACGAACCTCTTTTGGTTCGTCCGTCCGTCCAGATCCCTACACAGATCTTTTTCCACCGACAGTGAGTGAGTGCAAAATTTCTTTTATTTTCTACGCGAAAAGGGGGGAGTTTTCTGTTCTCTTTTCTTTTCTTTCTCTCTCTTTCTTTTCGCCGTCGGAACAGGGTAATCTGTAATCAGAGGGAAGAGGAAGAATGCTGATTACATTTTTTCGGGTTGAGGAAAATGTTTGGTGAGCGGTTGTCTGTGGAGTAGTAGCGGTTGTCTGTGGAGTAGTGGCGGCATCTGTGGCAAGTAGTTTTGGGCGTTTTTTTTTTACTTTTTGGATAGAAGGGTTCGTGTTCGCCGACGAAGAGGAGCTTGGGGCTCTGAACCGTGTCAAAGGTGGGAAGGTTTCTGGAGGAGGAGGATCTTGCCGTGGGACGAAGGGAAGCCTGTGGCAAAGATGGTTCCTTTTTGGGTGGAAGAGGAAGGACAAGAGAATCACGGCGTTTAGAGCGAGGGAAAGTTGGGGCATCTGCGAGAAAAAAGAAAGAAAGAAAAGGAGTGGAAGAGAGAAGTCTCCGAGGAAAAGGTGTTGTGGTGGGCTTTCTGGGAGTGCAGACCATCCCGCTCAAGAACATCGGTGGGTAATAATATATCGAGGAAAAGGGGTCGAGATGAAGATTGGGCACGGGCTGCGCTCGAGATCTAGCCGTGCCGTTCATGACGACTCCGTCGCCGTTGCTACAGTACCTGTGGCTGATGCGTTGAAGCAGAGCTGCTGGGCGAACATGCCGCCGGAGCTTCTGAGGGATGTGTTGTCGAGGATAGAAGAGGAGGAGAGCTCATGGCCTCGAAGGAGGCAGGTTGTGGCTTGTGCTGGTGTTTGCAGGAGTTGGAGGGATATCATGATGCAGATTCTCAACACCGTTGAGGTGTCTGGCAAGTTGACATTGCCCATATCTCTGAAGCAGGTTTGGGTCCCGGGAATTTTTTCTTTGTTCTCTTTCTTTTCTTTTTTTTCAAAGAGTTGTTTGTTGTTTTTTGACACTGCCCATCTCCTCAATTAGCGTTTGCAATTGTATATTTCCTTTGTAACTGTGGTTATGTGAGTGACATCATCGAAACTTTTTAGTTTGGTCTCTTATTCTTCTGTAAATTTTGAAACAAACTTGGTTTGCTAGCTATTGTGTCCGTGGTGCCGATTGAGAGTGAAATTTCTAAAATTGGAATCATTGGTAGGATTAAAGTTAGTTAGTGTTTTCATCTTGTCTTTATTCTAAAATGAGTCAGACAACAGAGGCCTGTAAATGGAGCTTTGAATGTATAGATATATATATATATGTAAAGCCATACATATGGAGTGGTTTCCCATGTTTGATTTTGGTAGAATGACATCATGAAAGCATGATAATTTTTCCATGGTGAATTGGTGATGAACCTGATCATGTTTTAGTAACCATGACTTGGAATACAGATATCTCAATACTTTGGAAGCTCACCGTGATGTCAAAGATGTTGGTCCTTAGATGGCAAATGACAAGTTGGCATTGCTTTCCACGACTTTCCCATCCCTTATCATATTCGTTCATTTTGAATAACTCCTTTCTCCACCTATGTCATTCAATATTTAACGGAATTTCTGTCTATGCATCTTCATATTGCTGTTACTTCAGTGTCTTTTACAAGGATGATGGTTATTCAATGTTACAAGGTCATTGTGTTTTGATAGGAAAGATTCTATTGGCACCACCAAACCATTGCATTGGCACTTTGAACTCTAAGTTTTTGGGTGTTTTCATGGTAGACAGAAAATTGTCCAACCCTTTGACAGCATTCACTTCTAAAACTACTGAATTTATGTATTCTTATAGAGTCACTAGAATATGGAATATCTAAGTTATATCATAGTCTTGAAATGTCTAAATTTTTTAATAATAACTTTGGAAAAAAATAAGCACCCTGCTTTAGGACTCAAGCAATTTAAGGTGTTTTATGCATCTGGATGGAATGACGTAATTGAAATTAATGTTAACAGATACCGTCCTTTTCAGTCATTCGTTAGATAATTATTCCATTAATTAGTTATGATATTTGCTTCTATCTCCTCTGAATATGAAAGGTTTTACGGGAAGCTTTTACCTTTAGTTATTTGTTAGAATTTCTGTCTTTGTAAAATGGTTCCTTTGATTCGTACATCCATTTAGACATATAGCTTCTTAGTTTGTCCGATAAATGGAAGTGATATTCCTTGTGTATTAGCAATCAAGATGCGGTCTACATGGTTTTATTTGGGTTGTACTTGACATATTTATTGTATTTGTTTTCTTTGAGATTCGTAGATTTTGGGACAATTTCTTCCATCTTTTGTGCTATATATCTTTTATGCCCCTTGTGATCTTAAAATCTTTTCGACAGCCTGGGCCAAGAGACTTTCTACTTCAGTGTTTCATTAAAAGGAATCAAACAACACAGACATATTACCTTTATCTTGGTCTGACTCAAGGTAATCTTATCCTTTCTTCCTCTTTAGGTAATATGTGTTCTTCTCTTCATCTACAAAAGTTTTAAATAGTGATGAACTTGAAGCTCATTGGTTATTGACTTAAATCTGGCTATGATTTTGTATTTTTTTAAATTATTTACTAGTTTCTAACAGATGGTTGGGATTTTAGATGCGATATATCTTAATAAGGGTTTCATGTGAAAAATAAATGGTACATATCTTATTATTTGCTTACTTTTTCATGACAGAGGCGTGCATCTTGATTTTTTTTTAAATGCTTTCCATTACCTTTGAAATGTTTTGTTTGTATAGTTTCATGTTGGTAAAATGGAAATTTTACTTACAAATATATGATGAGAAATCTCTCCATTCATAATTTGTTGGTTTTGAGTTAAATGTGTCACATGCATTTCCAAAAATTTGATTTCCATGTTGAAATCAAATTTGTACGTCTTTTCAGTCATTAAAACTAAAAATTTCCCTTTTTTTGGTGAGGTCAATTTTTTGTTTCTTCTGCATTTTTAATGTAACAATCATCATTTTCTCCCTACAGCTCTTTCAGACAATGGGAAATTTCTTCTTGCTGCACAGAGAGGCCGACGTCCTACTTGCACCGACTACATTATTTCACTAGATCCAGATGCCATATCTAGGGGAGGTGGTTCGTACATTGGGAAGCTAAGGTTAGGCTCTTGTTGTGTGCACGTCTGTTATCATTTGATCACTAAGATGCACTTTTTATCAATCTACCCTTTCATTAATCAAATTATTGCTTAGGTGTTACTTCCAAACAAGGACCGGTTGAAATGAAAGATATGGATAATGGATTGATTTAGGTATTAGGGGTGAAAGATATTTTTAGGACAGTACAAATTAGTGTGGTCTCTATTGTTGGTAATACCATTAGTTAGTTTTGGCCACAAAAAATGCTAATGGACATTTTTTCCCCATTCTTGCCCTAAAGAGCTTCATTTTTTGTTTGACAGATCAAATTTTCTGGGCACCAGATTTGTAGTTTACGATGGGGCACCTGCCCATGCTGGGACCATAGCACCCAGAAGTCGGCCTATTCGTCTCTTGGGTTCACGGCAAGTGTCACCAAGAATGCCTGCTGGGAATCATCCAGTTGCTCATATTGCCTATGAATTGAACGTAATGGGTTCCAGGTCAGGAAATAGATTAATCATTCAACGTGGTTATTATTTTGTACACTTTCTCTTTCAAACACCAGGATCATACTCGTTTTGCATTTGGATGCTTGCCACCATTGATTTCCATTTTAGATGTAAATGCACCATTTATTCCCATGATGTGTGTGCCGACATTGTGACTTATTTTTCATCTAGAGGACCTCGGAGAATGCACTGTGTCATGGACTCCATCCCTGCTTCTGCAATTGAAACTGGTGGAGTTGCTCCCATTCGGAGAGGATTTCCACATGGCGGTGCCAAGCCCTCCCCATCATCAATCCCATCTTTCAGATCAAATTCATCTCCGAGGGAAGCAACTCTGGTTTTACAAAACAAAGTCCCAAGGTGGCACGAGCAACTTCAATGTTGGTGTCTGAATTTTCGCGGGCGGGTCACCGTTGCTTCTGTGAAGAATTTTCAGCTGGTGGCCTCGGCTGAGAATGGGCTGGCCAGCGAGGAGCATGATGAGGTTCTTCTTCAATTTGGCAAGGTGGGGAGGGATTTGTTCACAATGGACTACCGTTATCCGCTCTCAGCTTTTCAGGCGTTTGCCATATGCCTCAGCAGCTTCGACACCAAAATTGCATGTGAATAACATAAAAAGGGTATGTGTGGTTCTCTGGCACCCGGTCTGGAAATATAATTTGAAACATAGCCAACCATTTACTTATTACCTTTTGTGTGCATGTATGCTTGCTTTTGAGCCTGCTAGCCACTGCACTGATGTTATCCCAAACGTTGTTATATATGCACAGGAAAAAAGAATTCTCGGCTATGGTTGTGATTTCTTGATTGTCTTGCTGGGGGAGGCGGCAGCTTCTTGAGTTGACCATCCAAATTCACCCGTTGTACATTTTGTTGTATGCTGCACAGTCCTGTTTCAAGGTTTGTTCGTCCTAACTCCTCCTCCTTTGGGCTGGGTCCCTGGCAGGCCAGAAGATCAACTGGAGTTACTGGAGCTGTGGTGTTTTGTGGGGATAAAAAAGAAAGAAAAAGATTTCCATGGTTTTGGATTACATAGTCTCTGCCGTCCGGAATTGAACAAATGTTTGTCATCTCTGAAGTTCATCTTAAATAAGTTTCCTGAAAGCAAAATTAAATAAGATGTGTAAATATGAAATCATTGAAGCAACCATTTCTGATCGAATAAAGTTTTCAGAAGCATGGTTGTTGTTTTCAAAATAATTTAGAGGGAGGCGAGTCCCACCAGGGCCCACTTGTTTGGTGCAATCAATGCAGGTGCAGATGAGAGAGCTCTGATATCAAGTCAGCAGCACATGCGAAATACATCAGCCAGACAGCGATGGGCCCAGCTATCTCTCTATCTCTCACATACGTCAAGATGATCGCATGTGTTTTCGGTGTAAAGCTATATTCAAAAAAGAAGAATTAGAATTAGAGTAATTTTAAAACAAAGTTATATAATAATAAATTAAGAGATGAAAAATTTACAGTACTCACGTTAAACCTAAGGTTTCAGGAAGAATTAGACCAGTTTGTTTCGACTGTCTCCGATCAGAAAGCTTGAAGCAGGAGCGGACAGAGCATCCTTTGATTTCAAGGATCGATTACTCTCTTGCTTCAAAAGTAAGAAAAAAATGATTTTCAGTTGAAAATTTTTGAAATAGAAAATTTTAAAAAATAATTTTGATAATAAAAAAAATAAATTAAAAAAAATATAAATATCGTTATAAAAATAAAAATATTTTTAAAAATTAAGAGTAAAAAAAGATGAACGATATACCCATATCTTCGACAGAGATGCCCTTCAATTTGCCCCACTCGAAGGACGAAATAATAACTGCGGTGGAGCACAGGAATCTGGAGTTGGTTCGAGAAAGGACACCACACATGTGCTAGCTCGCACGTCCAATTCTTCTCAGGATTGAACACACAAAAAACCCTAATTTAATTACGTCGGTATATGTATTAATTATTGGTTTCACGAAACTATTGCATCGATGGGTTTATCGTGCACTGCGCGCACAGCCCAAAGCACGCATGCAACCTGCATTAATTAATTTGATTTCTCTTCTCTCAGTAATAGGTGGCGTTGGGCTGCAAGTAGTGCCAGAGAATCTAAGATTAACAGCACGGGATGCGGAGGGAGGCACGTCAGATCGATCTGCAAGTCCGAAGCATTGGTAGTGCTGCTGCTCCATCAGTTGGCATGGAAGGGTACGTACACGTACGTACGTGCGTGCGTGGGTACAATTTGGTTCAGTTATTTCCCCTAGTTATTGCTTTCTTCTACCAGTGGTACAGTTTGGTTGTATCATCAAACCCAACCAACCAGGCAGCGTGTTCAGAAACCTGAAAGAGGACTGGAGGTGTGCGCAAGAGGTAATAGGTTAGGCAGAGATGGATGGACGATGGGCGTTTAATCATGCAGCTAGTGGTGCGACTTAAAACAGTGGAGGCGCAGTTGCCACGCCAGATCCCACAGCAGCACCACTAGAGGACCTCCTCAGAATTGTTTACATGGACGATTCCTGAGGAGCATGCAGCAGTAGGGAAAATATATAATATTGACAACATACCGGCTCTGGTTGCATTAAAGAAACGGGGAGAATGCTTTGGCAAGTGCACAGCTCTGGCCTTGAGATTCCACGGCATGGGGAGAAGAAGAAGAAGACATCGCACCCAACAACTACGGACACATCAGGCCACATGGGGGGTGCACCACTTGCATCAAACAAATTAAATCAATCACCTGCTCTTCAATCTAAATAATATTATTAATTAATTACCACCCTTATAGATCTGGGTCATTTAACTAGACATTATTATCTTATTTATTAAGTTATCGAAAATATTGTTATATTGATTGTTGAATTAAATTTAAATATTGATGATTGAATATTTGATTGAATGTTGAATTTTGTTATTTGTTAATTAAATAAATATATTTTTTAATTTAATTATTTAAATATTAAATACATATAAATAATAAATTAATTAAAAAATCATGCTTGATCAATATCGTGCTGTTGATCAACATAAATAGTATTTTTTGTGCCAATAGGTCATACTTAGGTTGGTCTGTTAATTTTGTAAATCATATTGACACGACATGATTGACATGTATACGTGTCCACACCTCATCAATATTATAATGCCCCAACTTTTTTCTCTTCTCATCGTCTTCCTCTTCCCAAAAAAAAAAAAAAAAAACCCTTTTAGAAGTAGACGAAGGAAGAAAAGAAAAGGAGGGGGCAAAAACAAATTTAAAAGTCGTCGAGGAATTTAGTAATTTATCTTCACGAAGAATTCCCTCGCTATCTCTTAATAGCCGTAGTGGCAGTGGTACAGTGCTCCCTTCATTAGTTACATTGACGTCCATCTCTTTCGATAGATCACTCTCAAACGAACGAAATTCAAAATTCCCAATGTAGAAGACTTCGGGTGTGTTTGTCGTTTGAGTTGGTAATATTATAGTGATTCCGTGAGAGGGTAAGGGTTGGTGAGGTTAAGTGTGTACTTCCATTGAACAATTAAGAATTACTTAGATATGTAAATCTACGTTTAGTCTAATCAATTTTTCCCAATTAGACGTTGCTTGCACACCCTAACACCCATCATCAGTTATTTGTCCTCACATTTTAACAATTATATTTTTCATTATATATTACAATATTTTATGATATATTT
The DNA here is from genome assembly GCA_024699675.1 of Amphibolis antarctica. Taxonomy (NCBI): domain Eukaryota; kingdom Viridiplantae; phylum Streptophyta; class Magnoliopsida; order Alismatales; family Cymodoceaceae; genus Amphibolis; species Amphibolis antarctica. The sequence continues at coordinate 39,418 of JAMKPZ010002269.1, forward strand.
ATCAAATAATTTTTATACTTTTTACTATTTATAAAATTAAATTAATACCATTATTCTTTTATCATAAATTATGTATTTTATCGTAAAACATAAAATTTAATTTATCTCAAAAAAACGCGTAGGCTTTTTTCGAATAAGCCAATTCATTTTAAATATTTCCCGCCCGTACGGAGGATTATTATTTTTCGTTGTTTAATAAATCGATAACGAAAACATGCATTCGTTTGTTTGAGAAAAGTATTTTAGGTTGACTGTATACGTCAAAAATTTTATAAAAAAAGTTTAATTTTTTTTTAACTTTTAAATATTTATATATTTTGAAAATTTTGAAATTTTTTTATTATTATAATATAAATTTTTTTTCCAACATTTCTTATCTGTTGAGTTTGAAAAAAATTTGTAGAAATTTTGGAGAGTTTGTATATGTCAAAAATATTGAAAAATAAAAATTTTAAATTTTTTTTACGAATTTTCAGGTATTTATACATCTCGAAAAATTTAAAAATATTTTAAATTTTTTCATCACTACAAGTATATATATATTTTTATCATTTCTCATTTGTTAGGTTGAAAAAATTCTTACAATTGACAAATTTTTTATTACGATACAATTTACTAACCACATACATATTGTTTAACTTCTTCTGATTATTGTAAAACTCATGAATAGAAGGAAAATGTGAAATTATATTTGAAATGTTAATTGAGGATTTATGCCTATTAGAAATCAATGAAAAGGAAAATTTTAAAAAAATTTCATTGTTGAAATTTTAAAAATTTAGAAATAAAAAATTTTATGAAACTATTTGTACACCTTATGAAAATATAAAAAAAATTATATTTAATTTTAAAAAAATTAAAAATATTTTAGATTTTTAATATTTAAACAATACAAAAATTTTCAAATTTTCATTTTTACTTATTTTCAGTGAGCACAGACCCTCATAAAATATAAAATATTTATAAATTTTTTAAAATTAAATTTTCAGAATTTTCATAATATACACAAACAGTCTTAATTTTTTTTTAAATTTCTTTTTCCTTTTTATAAATTTATGTTTGTCAAATTTTTGACGTACACAAATGAGTCATTCATCAATTTTCTAATCTCAAAAAAAACTTCTCTTGACTATTTTGTGGTTACGTGAAAATGTGAAATTACAAAATGTTAAAATAAAAAATATTTATTATTTTTAAAATTAATTTTTTAAAATTTTCATAATATGCACAAATAGTCTTAAAAAATTTCTCATTTCCTAATTTTCCTTTTCTTAAATTTTTATTTTTTAAATTTTCTACGTGGAACAAATCCTTAAGTATGATTTATTTTTAACTTTTAAAATTATTTCTAATATCATTATTATTATACAAATTTAACGTATAAACTTTTAACACCTAAATTACTATACATTTTTAATTCTATTTACTAAATCAGTTGCATCTAACTTCTAAAACTGAAAAATACTACTGCCAAACACATTCATTTCACATACAAATTTGTATAGATAAATCTTTACTATATAATAAAATTTAATTTTATTTATTTTACTACTTTTAATCGTCTTCCGGATAACAAATAAGACCTACACATTTATTTCATTTCGTTTTTTACGGGCTGGATTCCGGACGGCCGATCTTGTGTGGGGGCACACGGGTGGCCCGGCCCCGGCAGATGGGATTCTTGCCGCCGGTGGAATCGACGCGCTTGGATTCGCCCCCATCCCTCCCATCCTCTCCTTTGCTTCGCGCCAATTCCTGAGTCGCGGGGAAGGTAAACGGCAAAGTATGAGCGGTACGTGGCCTTCGTTCTCCTTTCCTCGGACGATGATAACTCCGGTGCCGTGGAATCGACGACGGTGGCGGAGGAGGATTGGCGATCGATGAATGAAACGAGAGGATTGGGGCAACGAGTAAAATAAAAATAACAGAGCGTAAGGGCTTTTACGATTGCACGCCTTCCAAGCCCAGAGGCCAGAGCAGGAGCAATCAACCATCCATGTCTTGTTAATAAATAATACCGTCTCGACCGGCGTCCCTCACCAACCAAGATCTGCCGATGCCCTCCTCCTCATGTGCCACCTTGTTTGCGTCCGCATTAAACTAATCGTTTCGTTTTGTTACCTCCATTCTCAGTTATCACAACCTCACTGATTTCACGCTTCCGCTCGGGGAAATTTCAGGTATCATTCTCAATTATCGCTACTGATTTTATTTTATTTTGATGATATTTATATTTTTTAATTATTAATTTTTTTTTCTTATATAAAATTATTCATCTAAAAATAAAAATGTGAGATTGGTGAGCCATTCGAATTAAAGAACGTGGACATTTGTCGGATGGGGACGTCCACCGTCGGGCTCTCTTCTCTCCCGCTTTTTCTCGATTTTCGATCCATCCACAATCCAACGGTTGGCGAGCTTTCTTCCGTATTGCGTCACGATCCTGACCGTCCATTCCCGACCGAGACCACCGTCATATCTCCTGCTCTCGCTTGCAAGCCCGTCACCGAGAAAGGAGAGAGGAAGGAAGAGGAGAGAAAAAATATGTCGTCATTCCTCTTCTGGTGAGTCTCTGGTCTACTCTCTATCTCTCTCTCTCTCTCTAGGGTTCGCTGCGCCGTGTGATGGGGGAGGAGGAGCATGTATAGCACCATTACCCCGGCGGATCGGGGTGACCGGATGGTGGCGCTGGAGGCGGCGGCGCTGGCGGCGTTCCCCGACGAAGTGTGGGAGCTGGTCTTCTCCTTCGCGACCGCTGACGCTGACCGGAACGCGATCTCGGTCGTGTGCAAGGCATGGAACAGGATCGAGGGTGCGTCCAGGAGGAAGATCTTTGTCGGGAACTGTTACGCGGTCAGCCCCAGGATGGCGATCGCGCGGTTCCCCGCCCTCAGGGCCGTGTGGATCAAGGGGAAGCCCCATTTTGCGGACTTTAACCTTGTGCCTTATGACTGGGGAGGTGGGGCTTATGAGTGGATTGCGACGTTGGCAGAGTGCTGCCCTGGGCTGGAGGACCTGAGGTTCAAGAGGATGGTGGTTACTGACGAGTGTTTGGAGTTGATCGCTACTTCCTTTTGGAAGTTTAGGATTCTTGTGATGGTAGCCTGTGATGGGTTCAGTACTGTTGGTCTTGCCGCCATTGCTGCTAATTGCAGGTTCTTTTCTTACTGTGCTATGTTACCGGGTATTTTTCCTCTTCTTCCTCTTCTTCGTGCTGCTTTTGGCGGCATTTTTTGTCGACGATTATAAGGAAAAAGTTTGGACTTAGGAACGCATATAAGGGTTTTTCTTTTGTTTGAAGCGCTATATTTCTGGTGGATGAAAGTGGATTTGTGTCGTTCCTTCTAGATCTTTTTCTTGACGAGAATATTCTACTAATACATATTTGGCTTTTGTAAAGGCGAAGTCTTTCATGTGTTACGACGTTTGGCTTTTTTTACCTTTCGAAGAGTGTATTCTGGAACACGAAAAGGAACCGCCTGAATGTATTGGCCGTCATGTTGGCTTATGAGATTGGCTTAATGCAAAAAATGCTTTCTTCGTTCTCATTTGTTCTCTCTTTGAACATCGAATGGAAGGGAAATAACTTTTCGGGCATTGAAAAATTTTCCTAGCTATCAGGAAATTTCATTGTCGTCCTAGAATCCTTAATTCATGTCTGGTTAGCTGTTTATCGTCGGGTCTAATTTCAGTATGTCATGTTTCCATTGGGCAGTATTTGGCATTGGCATTCATTTTCTTGTTTCTTAATACAGGCATTGGTGGATTATGAAATGGTTTTTCAACATGTAGTTCTAGGCTTGATTCGACGAGTCATTTCATTGTGACTTCCCCAGGTACTGCCTGGTAATGTTATTGATTTGTCATTGGTCACGAACATTTTATTGTGGGTTCGGTTTCATCCACAATGGTGCTATTGCTTATTTTGGCAGTCTCCAATCCATAGTTGTTAAGGTGGGCGCCTAGGCACTGTTTGGCAACCAGATGTGATCAGGTCAACGCACACAAACGCAGACAGTTATCTGAACCTACCCTACCCCTATCGTTATCATCAATTGTGTATATAAGACCTGGTTAATAATAAGACACAACACTCTGCAGTAGCGTAACAGATTTAGCAAGTCACTGATTGTCCCACCTTTATCAAATCTATTGTCTTCTCTTTTCGGAGTCCAATCCTTGGGTGAAATCCTTGCAGTTTTCTTATTCGTTCACACCTACATTTGCCGTTAGCACCATATTGTTCAGTGTCCATGAAAAAGTAATTGTCTTTTTGAACATATTGAAGATTAAAAGTATTGGATTTCTTGTCCCTATTCAGCTATACTCTTTATTAACACCTTTTATATCTTAATCACTAAACTTCACCTAGTTGAAATTTTCGTCAACCTTAACATTTCTGTAAGAAACAGTGTGTACAATCTGGGTTGCCACAACGTCAATTCAATTAAAAATTTGGTTGTGCAAATCAAGAAAGAGAATGCTTTGTTACCATCCATCATGTTTTTAATTTTATAGCCATCTCCTATCCCACTTGCATATAGCATAAAAGTGATGCTTGCCTTACTTCTCCTTTCAGCAGATTTGGGTAATCTGGTATTCTTTATGATTTCACATTTCACTCTGACTGTGTTTGATGTGCTTACGTTGTCATCTATTTGATGATTTTATTGGAGGTAGCATGTGTTGCAATAGAAGTAAAACATTTTTTTTTTTTGAAAGCTATCTACTTTGAGATTCGAACATCTATTCTTTACCTCTCTATAGGTAGCTTAATAATTAGAAAAAAGGCCGGTACAACTTTGCCTATAATAATATGACATTGATTTGTGAATGCAGAAATCTCCAGGAGCTTGATTTGCACGAGTGTGAAGTTGATGATAGAAGCAGCCATTGGCTTGGACATTTTCCCGAAACATTCAAATCTTTGACATCCCTCAATCTTGCTTGCCTTGAAGGGGACATGAATATCTCTGACCTAGAGCGTCTTGTGAGGCAGTGCCCCAAGCTCAGAACTGTCAAGCTTAACCGCACGGTTCCCCTCGAATGGCTAATTCATCTACTCCACAGACAACCTCACCTTGTTGAACTCGGTACTGGAAAATTTACTGCAGATCCTAATCCAGAGCTATACTCTAAGCTGGATTCTAGCTTTGCAGGCTGTTTGGCTTTGAGATGCATATCTGGGTTCTGGGAAGCATGCCCTGTTTACCTTCATACACTTCACTCTGTCTGTGCTGGTGTCACAAATTTGAATCTGAGCTTTGCCCGTATACCCAGTCTGGAGCTCATCAAACTTGTTGGACAATGCCATAACTTACAAAAGCTATGGGTATGAAACACGTCGATTTTTCTTTGATCTGTTTTAGAAAAGTTTTGTTGGTATGATACGTCTATACAATGTTGTCATACATGTAGTTACCTGTCATCTTTTTCACGGCCCATGCATTTGCTCGGTAGATTGTTGGTTCAACTCTAAATGTGCTTTAAATTTTTTCACTTGCATGAGTTATCAGTGGGTCTTTTTTGATGTGCTTTATTATGTTCATGCTTTAAATTTTTTGACTTGTTAGTTCATTTTCTGCATCGAGAAGGGAATAATCCAGTTACGTGCAGGTACTTGATTATATCGAAGACAGTGGGCTTGATGTTGTAGCCTCTTCCTGCAAGCGGTTGCAGGAACTGCGAGTCTTTCCTTCTGATCCATATGGTGCAGACCAGCTTGTACCTCTTACAGAACATGGTCTTGTTGCCGTTTGTGTTGGCTGCCCAATGCTGAACTCAGTTCTCTATTTTTGTCGGCAAATGACGAATGCTGCGCTTGTCGCTGTTGCTCAAAATCGGCCAAGCATGATCAGATTTCGTCTCTGCATTATTGAGCCCCACACTCCCGACCATGTCACACTTCAGCCTCTCGATGCAGGATTTAGTGCGATTGTTGAGTCTTGCAAGGGCCTTCGACGTCTTTCCTTGTCAGGCCATCTTACCGACCGCGTGTTCCAATCGATCGGGGCCAATGCGGATTGTCTGGAGATGCTGTCCGTGGCGTTTGCTGGGGATACAGATGCCAGTCTCCATTACATCCTTTCTGGGTGCAAGAGCCTTCGGAAGTTGGAGATCAGGGACTGCCCTTTCGGAGACAAGGCCTTGTTAGCCAATGCCGCCAAGTTGGAGACAATGCGATCCCTTTGGATGTCAGCTTGCACTGTCAGCTTGGGGGCATGCAAATTGCTGGCACGGAAGTTTCCAAGGCTGAACGTGGAAGTTATCAACGAAAATTCAGGGCCCAAGGAGTCATGGTCGGATGACAGTCTCGTGGAGAAGCTATACATTTACAGGACACTTTCTGGACCAAGGTCGGATGCACCTGATTGCGTTTGGAACGTGTAATGTTGTTGCCACTTTTTATTAAGGTACCGTTCTATTTGCATTACTTCCGTACCTCACATGTATTATTATCATTCTTCAATCGTTGTGATTTGATTTCTCGGGCGTTTTCAGGGTAATTAATGAAATTTGGCAGGGCTGTGGTGCATGAACTGGGGAGTTCCCTTCGTCAATAAAGGCGTTAGTGTGCTCACTGTCTTAGAACTCTTATTTTAGCAGAATTGGCAATTAGTTAGAGGAGGTCACATCAGATTTTGGGATTAGTTGTTGTGTACACACTGAGGGCCTTTTTTTTCCCCTTTCCTGTTGTTTTAGCTTTACCTTTTCCTTTCTTTGGAAATTTTAATAACTAAAACTTGGTTTCTATTTACCCCTTGTAATATTAGCAGTAGCCCCTTTTAATTTTTAGGAATGTCAAGGAACTGAAACTTGCTCTCCGTGTACTCTGCCGAGGGTCATCGCAATGGAGCATATTCTTTACAACTGCCAAGCTTCGCGGAGCACTGAAATCAGCTTGTCGCTTCTGTGATATACGTATATATCTTTGATAATGTCAACGTCTTTCTCCGATTTGAATTTTGATGAGTGCCACGAGCATCCTTGACTTGAATATGAATTAAATTTACTGTGGTTGGTCGTGACTTGTGTAATATAATAAAGTGTGATTTCTTGTCAGGGTAGTTAATACCGATGTGTCATATTTATTATTTTATCAGTAGCTGAGACGCGAGTTCTAACTAATCCAGTATCAAAAAATGAAAAACAAGTATAGGAGAAACGATACGCCGATTTGCGTGTAATACATAAATGATTATTTATAATTTAGGAGGTGTTTGTGAAAAAATGGAAATGAAATTTACGAAAATTTACTTTGTTATCGACATGTTTTTTGACCATTGTGTAAACGGGAAAGGGTAAGAAATTGTATTTTTATCCTTTTTCAACATTTGTATAACGAATATAATTTTCTAATCATTATATAATAAACATCATTTTTATTTTTCATATCTTCTTACGTGAATAGACGGAAAAATGTAATAAAAGTTGTTGATTAGACACAAACACTTAAATTTTTTAATTTATTTTATATCTTACATAAATACTTTTAAATTTTTTTATTATTTTTTAATCAAATCTCGTTATTTTTATTTTCCATAAATTTTATCATTTTTTCTCGTATTTTCGCGTCCCTACATTCTATTCCGAGCATTAGCTACAGGATTAGACAGACGGCTGGTTTAATCGTGCACGTTAATAATTTTTTTTTAAAATTATTGTTTTGAACATTATTTTATATATTTTAAGATAATTTCAATAAAATTTTGACCTTATTTTTTATTTATTTATGTATATTTATATTTTTTATTATACATCATAATATACTATAATAATATTTATATACTCTAATAATATTTATATGCTCTTGTCTTCTTCCACTGCGCCATTGGTGCTGCTCTTCGCTCACCTGGGTAATGGCCTCTTTGTTCCCGTACGCCCCTGCTCTTTCCTCCATTCGAAATGGGACGCACCTGTCCGGCGCCGTCGCCGACCGTGACTCCTCCTCCTTCAAGATCAAGGCTCCTGGTCCCGGTGGCAGAACTGGTGCACGCACTGTTGGTCGTCGGCCGTCCGTCCCGGTTGCGCCCGGCCGAGTCCCAAGGAAGCTCCCGGACGAGGGTTCCCCGCTTCCGCCCGTCCTTTACGACGATGGATTTGGGACTGCTAGCGTCATGGACTACCTCGATCGCGCTAGGGAGATCGTCAAGCCCGATGGAGGCCCGCCGAGGTGGTTCTGCCCTGTAGAGTGCGGGAAGGCGGTCGACGACGCCCCGTTGCTGCTCTTCCTTCCTGGTTTGTGAACCGCCAACGCCCTGACCTGTTTTCTTG
>JAMKPZ010002272.1:0-92987 GCA_024699675.1 Amphibolis antarctica
GTCTGTTGGAAAAATCCCCAGACATTGTGTTTAATGTCCATCTTTTCATACAACTTTAGCTGCTATATTAGAAATTAGCGACCTTGCTCAAAATCTAAAAGCTAAATTACCTTTTTGTTCTCACATTGGAGAAAAAGAGTATAATTGAAGGCATTCAAACCTTGATATATTGATAGCCTTACATTCTACCCTTACATGTGATTCCATTAATCTTTAATAAAAACCTCTTCCTGAATAATGCATTAGAATTTCACCCTTGATGTGGAAGTTTATAACCCAAATATGATTATCTCATTGCCATGAAAATGAAATGTCAAGGCATTGATTGCCTAATAAATATTTTTTTGGAAATTAATGTGTTGTATTTGCAGAGCTTATGGTAAAAATAATATTCATCTTTGGTTGCAAAGAAAAACCTTGTCGAGAATGTTCCTTTTGGAAACATGGATATTCTAAAAGATTGGGATTAAATCATTAAATGTCTAGGCTGTTGACTAATCATTGTAGTTTTTCATAGATTCATTTGCCGTTTCATTGTTATGAAAATGAAAAGTGAGATTTATCTCCAAGTCATACAAATAAGATCCAAAAATGATGTGTTTGTTGGCATTCTTTTAATTCAGCCATGCTACCAAAAGTCATGTGAGATGATGTGAAATTTCTGTCCAATTTTAAGATTCTTTAAATGAAAGGCATTGAGACATCAAAATATCAAACATTATATCCTTGAAAAATTGAGGTTCAAAACAAAATTCATAGTCGTTCTATGTTGGTGAACTTGATGATGCATATGTTTTCAGGAATGTCATAATAGGGTAGAAGATGATATGGACAGAAATATATAAGAGAAGGCCTACTCATCATCACAATTTTCCGAAAATCTTCAAGAAATTTTCTGAATGAATAAATTTATGCAAATTTATGAAACATAAATATGATCTGTTTAAAAAGTAATTAAATAACACACAAAATACAGAGATTAATGGATTTCGTGAAGCAGATATGTACAACTCATCTTTAGTACCTCAAACTCTTAGAGAACCTTTTTCGTTTGTCATTTGCAAGGGATACAATGATGTTCGGAAGGGCCAGCCTCAGATGATTTGTCTGATTGGTTGGAATGCTTGACTGTAATTTGCTTGTGCATCGTACATATAAAATCTATTGATCATAACTTTCAATGGATGCATGCATGGATGCTGAATGTTTGCTTAAAACATGCATTTGTAACTTCATGTGCAGGAATCTAAACGGCTGGCTCAGGCACAGAATATGTTATCCAATGGGGATGCAAAAGTAAAGACGGAGTACTAATGGGTTGATGCTGATAGCTTAACGTCTGGTACATGTTACATTCTTTAATAAAATCTTTCTCTGTGTTGGCAAACTTCCAATTGTAGATTGCTATAAGCAGATTTTAGTAGTACAGTTGCGTTTATTGAGAAATGCTGTTGGCACAGGCTATGCTTCTTGAATCCTCTAGTCCAACTTGTTAGCACTTATTGGTGCAAAACCTATGCAAAGAGTGGTTAGATAACAATTATTTGAAATTATGAAAAAATTTAGTATTCAAAAGATTGAGCCAAATCTAACAAATAAAAGAAGTCAGTTTATTCTCAATTGCTATTGCATAAAATGTTGCATTTGGGCTAAAAACATCAAGAAAAAAAATTTCATTCTCTAGCTTCATGGGAAGTGTAAGGGCTTTAAATAATTCCCTTGGCTGGTGACCTTTCTTAAGCTCTTTTGTTTCTCTCATCCCCTTCTATGTGTCGTCTGGTTAACGTTTATGACCAATTATTTGGTGAATTTTTAAAAATAACATTAACAAAATAAAATTTTTAAAAATTATATATTCCAAAAGCTTTTTCAAAAAATATGTATTGTAGAAAGGATTTGTTAAGTTCTATGTATTTCTTTAATACTTTTTTAAAATTCCTGTATAGAGTTGACATTTATGTTGTTTGTTTGCTTGCAGGAAGTAGAGCTCTCACTCCCCTTGTAGATCATCACTTTAGCAGATTTTTGTGTAGAGTTGTTTGTGCACAACTTTTGCATTACTTCCATTTTTAGTATCAATGAATATTACCTAGAGCAGGTGTGTCATGCTCTTCATCATATGGAGCACTCTGCGCTTGGCAGAAGAAGTTCCAAGTTTGCTTCAAAACTGTGCAGGGTGGAGTTTTATGTAAACAAATGCCTCCTTAAAATGTTGGAGCTCTATTTTCTAAGATTCTGATTTGGAATTTAAATAATCATTTGAATGGTAATTAGATGGGTTTGGATTGTCCAAATATTTAATAGATGTGGATTCAGATGTAGTTTTATTTGATTTGAAATTTTGAATCTGCTCTCTTTACACTCAAGCCCCAACCCATCCATTGCACAAAGAATATGGAAATTTCTAGTTCTCTTTTTACCAGTCAATCCCATTGCCATGAGATGATTTTTTTCACATTAAAGATGTTATTTTCCCATCCCAATGAACACATAATCATCCAAAAGTTGACAAGTTTTGAAGGATTTTTGATTGATTGAAAGGAAAAGCATTCCTCTTCATTTAACAAATTATAAATGCATTAACTTTATCATTACTGTTCTTTTTTAAAGAAATCATCTAATTTAGAGTGGATGTTTGTTTTTCTTGTACCTGTGAGTGTTCAAAATGGTATATCGAATTTAATTTAGATATATTATTTTTGTGTTAATCATCTTATCCATTGAAAAAATATTGATGTCATTAAAAAGTGAAGTGTGTAAGATTGATTGTTTGATTTATGAAAAGATAAATTGATATATTGAAAATGATCCAACCAACCATATGGGTTTCATTGAAATTTATGATCTTAAATTTGAAATTTTACTTATACAGTAAAATTATTTTAATATTATAATTGTCCAAAAAAATCATATGGATTTCAATGGTATTGCAAAATATTTTAAGGAGAGTTTGTATATGTCTAAAAGTGAGAAAATAGAAAGTTAGGAAAATATGTTTATAAAATTGTAATTTTTCATAAGATATTCAAAACTATCATTTTTTGCATTGTATTTTATCAGCAAACTTAAGACCGTTTGTATTTTTTGAAATAGTAAAAAATAATGAAAATTTTAATTTATTATTTTCTATCATTTTACAATATTTTTCATATTTTTTAAAGACATAAATCCCCTTTAAGGTTTAAATTGACGATCATTCAAATAATGTATGTCTTTATATTATCTGCATATAAGTCACTTTAATAACAGTGAAGGAGTAGAGTTGAGAGTAGTTTTATAAATAATGTTAAAAGTGTATAATAAATTATAAAATAAAAATGTATATAATAATAATTATATATAAAAATTTATGAAAAGTTAAAAGTTTCAAAACATAATGTCACAAGTAATGTTTGTTTAAGTAGTATAATTAAGTAAGATGAAGTTTATGTTTTTTTAAGAAATTATATGATTTATAATGTAAATTTTTTCGATAATAATTTTTGTTAACTCTTAAAATTATTCTCAATGTTACTATTATCGTAAGATTTCATGTATGAACTTTTATTACTTAAATTACTATATAATTGTAACTTTATGAAATTAATTTTAATTTTAATTTTCAAAAAATTATACGTAAACATAGCTTTAGTATGATATTTTAACGTAAAATATTTAAAATATTTAATAAATATTACTGCATATAATTATAATAGATAGTAAAATAATAATAATAATAATAACTTTTAAATAAACGTTACCTCGGCCACCATATCTGCTGGAGTGTGCAAAGCGCAGGGTCTGAGCCGACCACGTCATCGTCCCACAATCTCCGGCACATCGCCGCCGGCGATCACCAACGCAGAGTAACACATCCCAAGCCTTCGGCGTCCCGACGAGAAGCAGAAGCAGTAGTCGCTCCGGAAGATATGGCCACGGCAGCAGCAACATTAGGTGTCGTCAACCTCCTCCCGCAGAAGCGACGACGACCTAGAACCCCTTTGTGCTACCTTGCCGACACGTCCGAAACCGCAAAGACGACACTGGCGGCGGCACGCAAGTCCACCTCCCAGATCGAGCGGTCCATTCCCCACATCACTGCAGCCGCCGGCGCCGCCGCACTGCCACTGCTCCTCCACACAGAGGTTAGTTGGGAATGATTTGTAGTAGTGCTCTTTGCCTATTCCCTTTTTTTGTGTGAGGTTGTGGGGTTTTGTTTTGTTGGGATGGAAAGGATGCTTTGGCTGTGGATGGGCAATTTGGGATTTTGGAGGGCCGGAGCTTTGCGCTTGTGCACCCAATCGTGATGGGTGGCCTTTTCTGCTACACTCTCTGGGCTGGCTACCTCGGCTGGCAGTGGCGCCGCGTGAGGACAATCCAGGATGAGATCAACGAGCTCAAAAAGCAGGTGCCGGCGGCCAAACCTGTCGCCGTTGCGCCTGATGGGTCGTCGGACCCGCCGGTTCCTGCGCCCCCTTCCCCCGTGGAGTCCAAAATCCAGCAGCTCACGGAGGTGGGTTTCATTGGCTTACAGTTCATCGTTATATATATATACACACACACACGCATATATATTGATGATGATTTGCATTGGTACTGTGATTTTTTGTGGGGGGCCAGGAGAGGAAGGGGCTGCTCAAGGGCTCGTTCAGGGATCGGCACTTCAATGCCGGCTCTTTGCTTCTGGGATTCGGTGTGCTTGAGTTTGTTGGTGGCTGTCTGAACACATGGTTGCGCACTGGAAAGCTCTTTCCTGGTCCCCATTTGTTTGCCGGTGCTGGTGAGATTTTTTTCCCCAGTACTATAAACACATAATTTTCCATTGCCTAACTAATGAAGTGAATACAAATATTCTTTACATGTTGATGGTTTCTGGGTAGGACTTTGTGACTTTAATAAGTACCCTTGCCTTGAGCTTCCTTGCTCATAGATATCAGAATTTCTGAAAGAAAAGCATAAAAAATCCATTGGTCCCGATGCTTTTCCCTATTTATTGAAAAAACATAGTGTGGATTTTACCTTTTAAAATCAATTGACTAATGGAAAAAGACTCACAAGTGATATAAGAGTTTTAATTCTCAACACACTATCTTTGATTTCCTAAGGAGATAATTCTCTCTTCAAGATATTACAGTGGTCTTCTGAGAGCCAAGGAACTTGCTCAGGGACCCAAGCTAGCCTCCACCTATCATTGCCTTTGAACAATTCACTGTAATGCTCTTTTAGAATTTCTGCAGCATCATCATACTCATAGATGGATAGTCTTCCTTTTTTGGATCTAAGTGTATTACATGGATGCATTGTATTCTAATGACACGTCTATGATAACTAAGATGATACATCGTCTGTGATATGCCTATGATATATATCATAGATGGATTGTATTCTTAGTTCAGGAAGTAGGTGCACTATGCAATTGTCATGACTGCATTTTTTATGCATCCAATTGCTTGCAAAAAGAACAAAACACCGGCATGTAGCTATCCAATGAAAATATATTGTGTTCAAAAATGAGTTGGAGGTTGAGAAATAAAGGCATCTCTAAATTATAAGATTCTAAGAAATTGTGGTTTGATTCCTTACACTATTCAAAACCAGTTATCCAAAATTTATCGTATAACTCATGTCCACTTGCTCTGAATCAATTTGACCTTTGTAGTCATATTTGGGGAACAGAATTGTATTTGTCGTTAGAAATTTGTGTGTCATGAACATGTCATCCCTTCTTCTCATCATGTACCAACTACTGTCATATTGTTGTAAATTTATTTGAAAAGGGATATTATCTTTTATTCTTCCTCTATTTTTTCTAAATATTGCCATTTTACCAATGTCTAATTCTTCTAAGTTAAAGTTATAGTCATTGCATTAATTTTGCAAATATATCCCTTACCTACATTTTTCTTATTTTGTAGTTATTAATAAAAGTATCATAAATCTCTGATAGTTGAACGCCATATGGTTCTTCCTTTATGTAAAAATATTCCACACCCAAAATTCATTTCAACACCAGGTACTACTTCTATGCAAACATCATATATTGAAATACTAGTATTATAAGAAAAATATGAACATTAGGCACAATAATGCTAATTCTTGTGCCTTTCTTCCATTCCCTTACTAATGTTGATAATTAGTAGGATAAATTAACACACATTAATATTAAAGTTGAGTATCTAATGTCTTGATTCATTTCCACTACAGGCATCACAGTCTTATGGGCTTTGGCTGCAGCATTGGTTCCAGCAATGCAGAAGGGTAACGACACAGCAAGGAGCTTGCACATTGGATTGAACACGCTTAATGTTTTGCTATTCATCTGGCAGATTCCTACTGGATTTGATATTGTTCTGAAGGTATTTGAGTTCACCAAGTGGCCTTAGGCAGATGTTTTTGTATCTACTTTTCTGTCATGTTATTTTGTACCCAGTGACATGTAATCAATCATCAACATTATACACAAGTAATAAAATATAGACTTTCTATGTTTTTCTAGCTTCTGCTTCAGCTATTCATGAAATCACAGAAACAAGTTATTTGCAGGGTGAAGAAATATTATCAATTCTACTAATGGTTCCAACAGATACAATGAAGTTAGGCAGCAGAAATCATGAATAAAAGATGTTTTGCACTAGAGAATACCCATACAAATTGTGCATGATCAATTATTCATTGTTGAGTTCCAGGAACATAGAAGGGGCATTGTTTTCCTGATGTGGTCCAAGATCATGGAATAATTAAAAGGACCGAAATTAAATATTCATTGATGTCTGAATCATTTAAATGGAACAAGTTCAAGAAATGCTGATTGCTACGAAATTGATTGCAGAAGTCGGTAAAAATTAACAAGGTCTACCATCTAGGAGGTTGACGAGAGTGTAGGTAGGTGACCATTAAGTGCACAAAGGCATATCATAATCAAATGAAATTTTTAAAGAGAAGATACATAAAATTAAACAAAAAAGTTATGGATAACCTTATGTGGTTGATGCAATCATGGATCGTGTGGATTGTTCAATATCTTTTCAGAGTTTGATTTTCACATTTACAGATGAAACATTATCTTTTTTGTCACGAACTTTTGCTGCTCACTTTGCCAAGAGTTGATCACAATCAGTTTGTTGAACAACATATACTATTAGTAGTGCACTTTTTGGAGCACTTAGAAACCAGCAGGTCTGATTAAACAATATATACTCTGCGAGTGTGGTTAGTGTCACATACTGTAAAGAACCAACTGAGCTTATATAAAGGCTAGCTTTAGTTAAAGCAGTGCATCATTGTGATGCTATTTGTTAGACTAATTAGAGAATAGGCTTGGAACCAATAATTAATGAGTTCTCAAGCAACTTCAATTTATATCTTGATTGTTCTAAATTAGACCAGGAGTTCTTAAATTAGTTTGCAGGAAACAAGTCGAATGGCCGATGTTGTTTACTTCAATGAATACACAATTTTCTGTTCACCTGGTTGGTTGTTATCAGCAAGGATCTTCCAAGTCCACAACGTACTTACTATACAAGTGTCTTCAGAAGTTCTTATCATTCTATACAATCTTGTAGTATAAGCTACGGTGAATGCAGATTGGCAAATAAATAAAACAAACGTATACAATTTTTTCCAAATACATCAGATTAATTAAACTCTACCATCCCACCTGCCAAATTTAACATGCCTACTTCCAAGACCATATGAAATTCAGCTAAACAATGGTTAACAACTTCAGTGACTGCTTCAAAGTAAGGGTGGTGAATTCATATAAAATATTGTCAATATCAGAAAATGAACTTCTAAAATCCTGTTAGTACCGGTGCTACACTTTTAATAGCAAGGATTCTTAGGTTTCTTACTTTTCAATTACAGCAACAATTACCTCTGATGCAAAGCACTTGGGTCAGAAGCAATTTACCTCATCTTATGTAATTGTGATCTTCTACTTAATAGTGTTTATTGCCAGGAAAATATAAGATAGATCAGTAGAAATTAAGTGGGAATGATTTTAATACTGCATCAGCAAAACTATTTTTTTTCATTTGTATTAAAATTTTAAATACCCAAGTCAAACCTATTTATATCTTTTTATTGTCCATGGTTTATCTATTGCCCAATTGTCATGGGTCTTAAATACCTCAAATTGTGAGTCATGGGTCTTATCTATACACTTGATACCAACTTCATCACAATAATAACCTTCTAACCCCAATGAAGGACCCAGTTATCACTTTTACTAGATACTTGTTTAACCAATATTGCTATCAACCATTCTAAAATCACATAAAATTCAAGGATATGATAATTCATGACTCACAAAAAAAATATCTTTTTGCTGGCTAGTTGCATATAAACCATTGAAAGCACAAAAAAGTATTACCTCAAATATCAACAAATCTATCTTACACCGTAGATATAAGCATTTGAGTGGTGATAATTATCTTCACTGCCCCAATAACTAACCTCTAATAATTTCATTAGAGGTAATCTCTGATAGTTGTAACTCACCTTTTTTTTTGTAGATTACCCTTGTTTGATGAATAAAATTTAGAGGTTTAAAAAAAAGAGAAAAATTCATTAGAAAGATATAAGCTGATTTCTAAATAAGCATGTACTGATAAGAATTAGCAAATCAATTAATGTAAAAAAAAGTAGAGGTAAACTTGAAACTACTTAATAACTTATAAAAAAATATTTAAATTTATGTAATATATTTGAAGGTTTGACTATAAATAGAAATACATTGAAGAAAAGAATGTATGTGACCATAATGATGGATTCGTTTGTTTGGGCATTTTGTGAGGTAAGTTAAGTTTCACAAGTTTCAAAAAAAAACATTGGCATGTCCCCTCGTTCGTTTCTCTCGTTGCAGAGTGTACTTCTCATCACTTGCTTCTTTTGCCCTTTTACATCCTCCTCGTGTTTGTCTCTTTTGCCCTTTTGTGTCTTTCTTGTTGCTCACCTTTTTTGCCCCTTTGCATTCTCGTTATTACTAGCCTAAAAGGAGTGGTGGATTGTGTGTGTGCAGTGTGAGTTTATTGAAAACCCTCATCAGTCAATCGACAGTCATGCATGTGCAATATAGATTGAAGGAGTAGTTGATGAATATAATGACAGAAAGGTCGATCGACAGTGTTACCCCTTTTGCTGCTTATGTGATGAAGGTTCCTCCATCAGAGAAGATGGTTTGCAGGAGAAAATGGCGATAGCGGACAAGGGAGTCGACGAATTAGAGTGCAAGCAAGGGAACAGTCGTGGCGAGAAGGGAAAACCCTTGTGATTTTTGTTTTAATGGTTGGAAAAAGTTAAATCAAATGAATAGAAAAAAATGTAAAAATTGTTTGATAAATATATTGTAAAATGCTGTAGTGCATAGTAAAAAATGTAGTTACATAATGAAAAAATACAGACAAACACACCTGATATTGTGGTTCAAATTGTTGTTATAGGCTTAATTATTATAATTCTTTTTGAAAGTGCAACACATAATCCAGAAATTTACTTAACTCTAAGATTGATTGTCTCTTTAAATATTTTTATTTTAAAATAATTATTTTTTATTACTATAGTCTTACTTGGTGTAATATTTTATGTAAATTTGACTTCTATGTCTCATATAAATTATATAATACAAGTTTTTTATGATGGTACTATTTTTATGTTCTTGAGATGTAATTTAATAAATTAATGATGTGATTGTTTTACCTTATTATTATTTGTATGCAATTTTTGAGATAATCCAATTTTTTATTATTTTCTCCTCTTATCGTTACATTGAAAAAATTTACTTTTATTATATTTTTTATTAAAATATATAATCCACGTAGTAAAATTTTTTGTAAATCTTATTTTTAAATAAAACATTAAGTCTTATTTGTTTATTTAACTTTAATTTCAACTTCGACTTTGTATACACTTTTATATGTTATTATTATCATATAAATTTTTTTATATAAATGTGTGCTCTAACATTATTTATAAAATTATTTTTAACTTTAATTTTTTATGATTATTAAAATTGAATGTTAGAGTTAAAGTTATTTAAATAAACGAACCCTTAATATTTATTTTTGAAATTATAACTTTTGTGAAGGGTGTTATTGTAATAAAGACGTCTGACGAGGATATAGACGCAAAAAGCCCCTCTTGTCGTTACGACGGCGGCGAATCACCGCCGATCGAAATCGCGTGCGGCAAGCAACCGCAGCCACCGCACGTAATTGGGAAGAGGGAGCGAAGGCGACGGCGGACGGCGTGTTTGTTGTTTTGTTCTTCGTCGTCGGGGAGAGAGGAAGGCCGGGATGGGTCAGGAGGAAGGGCAGTTGACGAGGTCGAGGTTGATAAAGGAGCTCCTGTTGTACGCCGCGAGCGCCGCGGTGAGCTGCATCGTCCTCTACGCCGGGCTCAGCTTCCTCGACCCCAACAGAGGCGTCGCGAAGAAGGCACTTGAGCAAAAGAAGGAGATCGCCAAGCGACTCGGCCGCCCGCTCATCCAAACCAATCAGTATGAGGTTCGTCTCTCCTCTTCCTCCTCTTCTTTTCATTCCTTTTTGCTTTCCTGCCCCGCAAACATCTTGCAAAGACGTCTTGAGTGTAGGTCTTTATGTCTGGGTAAATGGCTCTTTCTCGTATACCTATTTACTGATTGGAATGGTCTGTGTTAGATTATTCTGCTTTTCGCCCTCTGTTGTCCCAGATTTTAGAAATCAACTTGTGAAATTTATAGTGCTTCCTCTGCAATGTTGATGAATGCGGGAGCGCTTATGCATCCTGGGATTAGGAAACAACACGGACAGCGATAAGCATTCATTGATCCTATCCCGCCATCTGCTATATTAAGCGAATCCGTGCAACATAAGATCGGTTATTTTTGTGAAGAACTGAGATTTCCGTTATTTTGAAAGGCTCTAAAAATAATTTTGCGTGAGAGAATACTTGAACATGTGTTCTAGCACCTTTCCAATAAAACCTTGACCGCTAAGTCAATTATTTTCAGTGTCCAATAATAATTGATATATAAATCCTCCAAATTTTTTCTTTTATCTCCCAAACGACAGATATCTCCCATTCTTCGAATCACAACAACTTTCATTTTACTCTTTACTTTCTAAACCACATGTCATTTAATTTGCATGTTTAGTATTTTATCTTCTATTATATTTAGCTAAATGCCCCATAGTATCATCTTGAATCAGTAGGTATACTCTTTTTTCATGCCTGTAACCTAAATAAATCTTCTTCCCTATGGTTTGTGCGACCACAGTGCCCATATGGTTGGCGTCCCTAGCCATTTATGCAACCTTTATGGCCTCCTCCACATCTTGGGCTATGGCCACGACCTTGAGTGGCAGCCATGACAAAGTGATCCCTTGTATACATGTTGGTGGAAACCGATAGTAAATGAGCAAAGGAAGTTTCAAGATCAGGAAGAGTATTAGTTCCCAGTATTTACCCATGGGCCTGGGATAAGAGCTCCAGAGTCAGACTTGACAGGCAGGCAACAATGGAAAACTCATATTTATAATATCTCATAGCAATCACATCTAAAGTTAGTGGTTGTTAAATCTCTTACTCCAGCAAGGCTTGTAGGGTAGCAACGTGATCTTGAACTAATTAATCTTCCCTACGTAGTGTGAAGATTTTCTTATATAGCTCTTAGACTCGAGAGATATTCTTTTCATGTCCATACATCTATTTCAATGTGTACCAATTGTTTTTGATTGGTTGTAACATCATAATGCATTCTTCTCCAAGACACTACTGCTGAGTTATCAATGTACCAATCATCATATCCATTGTCCTTCACATCTAGAGGTAACTACATGAGGTGCTTCACCTTGCAATGAGCAATAATAAATGTCTAAAAACTATGTAATCATAACAAATAGATCTTCTCATTGAGTTTCTTTGATGTCTTACTGAGATTCTTGACAATTGATTCTCTTGCAGCCATACTGAACCTCATGATAAACTGGTGCATAGGAATAAGGGTCACTTACAAACTTCAATATAGAATCTTTACCATAGACATAATCTGGGGTAACATTTGTGACATGATGAGGAAAAAGTTCAGTTTTAGTTACATATAATGATGCTGCTTGATTTGATAAAAAAGAATTCCAAGGTTTTAATATATCTCACGTACATTTCTATTATTTCAGTTTCAGTAAATTGACCACTAAAACAGATAAGTGGAAAAATGTTCTATCTACTCTGATTTTGTTTATTTAGCTATTTTTAATTTGAGTTATTTATTCTATTTAATACTTATGTTTTTTTTTTTCATAGTGAAAATGCTTCATCTGCTCTGGTTTTATTTACATAATATGAGTGATTTATTCTATTTGACTGTTATCTTGTTATTTTTTCATTTTGCCACTGTGGAGAAGATTTTGCCATTGTTGGTGCAGTTCATATCCTGGGAAATGTTGGAATGCCATGTTATTTATTGAGTTTGTGATGGTCTTTAATCCTGATTTCAATTATTCATGTGACATTGCATATATTTTGACTTTTACACAAATTTGTATGTTTGTAGGATGTAATAGCATGTGATGTCATAAATCCCGACCATCTTGATGTACAGTTTGATTCTGTTGGAGGGTTAGATAACGCTAAGCAAGCACTCTATGAACTGGTGATTCTTCCACTCCAGAGGCCAGAGTTATTTGCCCAGGGAAAGCTTCTTAGCCCACAGAAAGGAGTATTGCTATATGGACCTCCAGGAACTGGGAAAACAATGCTTGCCAAAGCTATAGCAAAAGAATCTAGAGCAATGTTCATCAATGTGAGAGTATCTAATTTAATGAGCAAATGGTTTGGGGATGCACAGAAGCTTGGTGAGCTGTGATAGTTTTCTTATGACAGTTTCATTTACTTAATGTTTTTTACTCATTGTTTGAGGAAGTGGTCTAAGAGGCTGAATATGTCACTGTGTGGGCAGAATTACACTTTTAATTTATATGTTGTCAATTTATGTGGGTAAGATGATAAGCAGATATTACAACATAACAAATTTCACTATATCCATTCAAATCTCTTATATTTTCCACATTAAAAGTGTGTATTCAAAAAGATATGTGTTTATGGTACAAGCTCAAAAGTATATTAGTAAACAAGCTAGATGCTCATTATTGATACTGATACGTTAACCACATTTTGAAAGGTTAATCATGTTAGGATGTGTGTAGCGTATGTATTATGAAGCATGTCTACAGTACGTTCTATGCTAATGCCTGAAATATTGTCCATCTTTGCTTGTTTGAATAATGTTTTTTACCATTGGGAAAATTGCGAAGAATGAAGGAATTTTTTGTTTTAAATTATCAGCTTTTTTTTTTTTCTTTTTTCCATATTGCATTGGCATTACTGTATTTTTTATTATTAGGTCGCTGTATTTTGTAATCCTAAGTAAGGTAATTGTATTTTTTTTTTTTTTTTTTTTCTGTTAGCATTCTGTTAGTATATATACACACATGCCCATGTACACAGGCATACATACACATTCCATCATACTGTAATATTCATGATTAGAACCGTCCAGAGACCACTAGTGGTAAGTGGTTTTCAACTTTCAATTTCAAAATTGAAAAATCCCCCAAAAATGGCGTCCCATAATTTTCTCCTGTACTCATACCATCAACATGATTAAAACCTAAATGGGATGGCAACAAACTTATTCCTGGATTCCAATCTCACACCTCCTCGCCACTACCCCTCAACACCTTCCTCTCCACACCTCACCACATTTATCTTGGAAAATAGGAGGCCACCATTATTATTATTTAGGACACCATTGTTTGATCGATGTGCCAACTGCCAAGCATTGGTCCATTGTTATGTACCCTATCTAGTCCTTCAGATAGCAAGTGATGCTGTTGTAACCATCATTGTCACCATCACTGACATCGTCTTTGCCCTAAACTGAGCATGTCAATGCTGTCCGTTTTACCTACAAATCAAGCACATTCCCACTTCCATTGTCACTTGTTGGTGAGCATGCTAATGCGATCATCCTCATTACCACATCCTAAAACATGGTTTTTTTTATTTGAAATTCAAATTTTTTTTTTGAAAATCTAGGGACAATGTGACACTAAATCCCAATGCCTACTACTATAAATTTAGACTTTCCTTCCCCCCCCCCCCTATTCCATTGTCAATGACACTAAATGTGACACTAAATCTTAACAATGATGGTTGTTAAGGACATTATTGTTATTGTTGTTATGGAATGAGCAGGCAATCAATTAGATGTCTTATAGGTTGGAGGAGGGTGGCAATTATGATGCCAAAGGGTTGTAGGCTGCTGATTGAAATAAAATTTACTCATTAAAAGTGATTTTCTTTTCATTCTAGGAAGATTTGGTTTGTTGATTATTTTAATAGAGAAAGTTCTAAATTAATGATTATATTATTTTATAAATTTTTTCTAATTTTTACGTCTAATGTGTACTTTAAACAAGTAGTTATAAACATGTTTAGGTTAACAATCTTAATAAAATAATAAAAACAAATAAGATAGTTGTTATCTTCAATCACAAATGATTTATATATTTTAACCAATTTTGATAAAATATCAATTTGTACAACCCATAAGACTATTTTGATAACATTTTCGACAGACAGATGGTTAGAGCCTTCGAGGATTACACCTTTGAGGAGTTTTCTCTTTCTATGTCCAACATTTGATAAGATAGCTGCATTATCACACATGTAATTTAAACTTATGAAGAAATGTGAAATACAATGAAATCAAGGAGATGACAAGCCTGTCGGGGCTGCTGCTGTCATGCCATTGACGGAAGATGTGGCAGGGATGTACCATCATGGAGATCTAGTAGTGTTAGAGACTTCTCGGTTAGGGACTGCTACAATACACTACATGTTAGTCAAGGCAGGAGTGGACACCACAGAGGTTAATATAGAAATGCAGATTCCCCTTGATGGTGCATTCATTCATATGGTTGATGATGCATTGTAGATTGGTCATTGTTGGGACAGATAGTCTCACATCGCTTGTATTGATGTCAACCCTGTCTATAATATAGTATGGAAACCCCTTCAACTATTCAGTTGAGTTTTGTTGATATATGAGACCATTTTCAACTTGATATCAGAGTTAGGTTGTGTACTCTATCTGTAAGACACACATAGGCCTATCCTAACTAAGCCATGCATGCGGGAGAGTGTTGGGATGGATAGTCCCACATTGCCTATATCGATGTCAACTTTGCTCTTCGTCACGTACGGATGACGAGAAAGAAAAAAAAATAGAGGTCGACGAGCCGTCGGTGGAGGAGGTGGAGGAGGGTGGAGAGGGATTAGGGTTAACCTAAGTCTGATACTAAGTTGAAAGTAATGAGTGTATTTCTAATCACATGATGTACAAGATATATATATACAAACTAAACAGGTAAATGGATCTTAACCTGAATCATCCTATCCAATAGTCATCAAATGTTATTCTGTGCATTCATGAAGACGAGGAACATCTATTATTTTCCTATTATGTTAGCAGTTGGGTGTGAGAATAGTTACAAATGCAAACTCATTGACTGTCACAGGCATGCTACACATTCAAAACCCATTTCTTCTTGCAGTTCATGTCATATGCTGAATTATCTGAATATCTTGGAGTGAAGTGATTTTCAAAGAGTCCATAGGTTATGGTGAATTGGGTCTTTTTAACTTTTAGGTTTCAGCTTTTGACTTGGGTTGATTACCCCTTGTATTTTTCTATGATTGATAATTTTAATCCTATCCTTGGTTATTCTTATCTAATAAGAATTTACCTTATCCCTTTCTAAAAAAAGTTCACTTCTGGATATGCTGCTAAATCAACTCTGGATGGTTAGCTCATGAACATGGTCAGCTTTTATTCAAAATAATTGGTTAGATACATTTCCATTCTATTTTCCATATGGATTCTTACCCTTCCTTTTTTTAGCCTCTCTCATATTGCT
The DNA here is from genome assembly GCA_024699675.1 of Amphibolis antarctica. Lineage (NCBI taxonomy): Eukaryota > Viridiplantae > Streptophyta > Magnoliopsida > Alismatales > Cymodoceaceae > Amphibolis > Amphibolis antarctica. The sequence goes on from JAMKPZ010002272.1 coordinate 15,936, forward strand.
TGTTGAGTCGTTAAGCATTTATCACTGTTGTAATGTGTTGTTCATTACAGTAGTCCCTCTTTCATGGTGGACCTTCATTTTCTAGCCAAGTGCTTTACGTTGCCTTAGGAATCATTAGTTTTCTCTCATGCTCTTATTTTCCTCTTTCCCATCTGTTGAAATGCTTTCTCAACTTCTTTAGTCGCATATTGGGTGTAATCTGATTCTTCATTTTCATAGCAAGTTTTGTATTGTTATATTTTTCCGTAATAATTAACGTTCTGAATGCATGCTATTCTATTTCTGCACAGTTGCTGCTGTATTCAGTTTATCTTACAAGATCCAGCCGGCTATTATATTTATTGATGAAGTTGATAGCTTCTTGGGTCAAAGGCGTAGTACAGAAAATGAGGCTTTGACCAACATGAAGACAGAATTCATGTCTCTGTGGGATGGTTTCACAACAGATCGTAAGTATTTGAAATTAGCTTGATTTCCATGCAGTTATTTTCAATGTTTAATTTCTTACATCATAATCATATGATTTTCAATTTGGGGTTGGCTTAGGATGCATTTGGAAATTTTTTTTACGTTAACTTATTTTTCATCTCCAATCACATCCTTAGAGTATCCTTTGTGATGCGTTGATTTGAGAAAAAAAGAAAAAGAGAGGCTGCATCATACTCTATAGGATGCAACATATTTTTAGGATTCCATATTTTCTAGGCATAGAACCCTGTATCAGTTTTTGGCATCAAGGAAATGGGAAATGCGTTATCAGCATAAATATCAATGGAAACATGGTACTCTGAGAAACAGTAAAAAAACTCCAAATTTTGACTTGAATCTTTGGGATAAGATAAAATTATAACTATTGCTTCTTCCATGGCATTTGGCTTCTGTTGACTCTTTGATTCATTGATTAGAGGAAAAATTGAAAAACAAGTGTGTCATATTATAGAATCCAACACATTTTTAGGATTCCATATTCTACATCAGTGCTCTTGAACCATACTAAACAAGAACCGTTTTTCTGTCTAGTCCAGTTCAAATCAATCGGTTTGGCAAGATGACATCATAACGGTGTGATTTTATTTAATCAAGAAAACTATAAAAATATAAAAAAGAAAAATACAGAAACTTATATAAATACTTTTCTAACTACATTCACCATTATGATGTTAAAATATATGAAACATCAAAAGTGAATTACTCCACTTTCAAGTTGATTATAAAATAGTCTAATGTACCAATGAAATCTATTCGAGTTCAAAATGAAAACAAAAGTTGGATGACAATTATATCATGCTTAAAAAAGACAAGTCCCAGCAACCCCCAGCACCATGTTCCATTCATAGCTTTGACAGATTAGTATCTTTATGACTACATACTGCATAAACAGCTGGGATAAGGTCCGTCAGTCTACCATTGGCCAGCCATTTGTCTTCCCAAAAATGCATGTTGTCTCCTGCCCTAACCTCAAAGGAAATATGAGGCACCATAAGAACGGACATGCTTAGAAATAGATTTCAAGTGGGATGCCTTGGAATTCTGCTGTGGTGTAATGCTCCAACAGGTCCATCTCATATTTACTGAAAACGATTTCAGTCCACAGAGCATTGTCTCTTGATTGCCATCTCCCCCACCACTTGGACAATAAAGTGCGATTAGCAATGACCAGATCTCTGAATATTGACCCTCCTTGTTTTATTGGTTTGCATGCTTCCTTCCATCCCACCAGGTGTATTCCCCCATTGTTCGATCCATTGCACAATCAACTTTTACATTTTTGTTCTTTCACCTTGACAGGTATTGTCTTCTTCGTCTTCATGATCTTTCATATCATCTTCCTCCATGCTTCCTTCAAAATGTACCATCATTGTCATTGATTTGTGTATCATCATTGCCTACAATATCAATCAGTTTCAAACTCAAATTCCAAAATTTGCCTTTATTCTATTTGCATCTTGGTCTTGCAACTTCTTTAATCAAATAATATCCTTTATAACCCACTTCTTCGTGACATTAATAGATTCCAGCTCAATTGGATCAATATTAATGTGCTTGTTTTCATTCCTAAAACAAAATTAACTTTAGTTTCCTTGTAGATGAGAACAGAAGAGATGGGGTTGTTGCCTTGTAGTTGCAAACATGTAGTGGTAAATAAGAGATGCGTGCAGTTATTTTGAACTGTTTTGTAACATCTTTTCCACTTTAAGGAATGTAGCACAACAATTGCATAACTGTTTTTTGTGTGTTTGTGGTATGATGTTATTTGGCTTTTATACTTGTGAAGTTCAGGAAGCTCTTTCTATACCTTGTAGGACTATTATAATTCCCATATATTTTGCGCATCCAACTTCACACTTGTTATTTGTTATGTTTGCTAATATTGTTGAATTTTATGCATACTTACTCCAAAACTCTTTTGCAAAGAAATACGTATCACTAAAAAATATTTAACATAGCAAGTTCATTTTCTTTTGTATACAGAAAATGCCCGTGTCATGGTTTTAGCTGCTACTAATCGCCCTTCAGATCTAGATGATGCCATACTTCGTCGTTTTCCACAGGCTTTTGAAATAGGATTACCTAACAGCAGTGACAGGGTCAAAATCTTAAAGGTGATTCTCAAGGATGAAAGAATAGATGATAATATTGACTTTGATGCTATATCTGGTTTATGTGAGGGATTCACTGGTTCAGATTTACTGGAAATTTGCAAGAAAGCAGCATATTTTCCTATCCGGGACCTATTAGAGGAAGAAAAAAGGGGAACTACTACTCATGTGAGTATATCTGGTAAATAGACACTTTTACATTGCATAAATAGATCTAGATATCTCTAAAGCAGGCAAAGTTTCCTTTTTTTGTGCTATATGATTGGGTTTCCCTTTTGAGCAGGGTGGCTTGCCTATATTTGTCTATTTCTATTTAAGCTGCTGCTACTTTTTGGGTTTTCCATCAAACCTCTTTGCTAATTCAGTATGATTATTGTCTATTGACCTTTTCAGCTTGTATTAGAATGCATCATCTGCTGCTGGTGGACTTGAAAATTCCAATTGAGACATTTATTATTTTTGTGATTCTAGTCTATTTTTTAAAACTGATTTGGGCTGACTGGTCCGATCCTGGACTGGTGACACAGCCAGTCCAACTACTCATTGGTTGAACTGGTCTTGCAGTTTGTCAGATGGGCGGTTGGACCGGCTGGTCAGACTGGTAAAAACCAATTGGTCGAACGGGTTTGATTTAAACAATCAGAATTTTTTGAATAATCGAGATTTTTGAAATAATCACTGTAAACTTGTAAATAATCATGATTTTTTTAACAATCAGTATTTTTTGGAATATTCATTTTTTGCATATTCATGTTAGTTGAATAATGTGAGGCTTGAAGTTTGAACTCATTAATTTTCATTAGTGTATTAGATTATTAGACTCTTTTTATAACATATCAACTTGCAAGTTATGTGATCCTATGTGTTGTGTGTGAGATTTCTTATTATATTTTGTCTTCGTATAAGTGAATATTGTTATGAAAATTTTTTTCTATACATGTCTGGAATTTCTACAGATTTTTTCTGAATTTCAGCTGTTTTTCTTCAATTTTATTCTTACCAGTGCTTTTACCAGGATTTTCTTCCATATATGCTCATTTGATTAATTCACAGTAGGAACTTTAGTGACTGCTGAGAAATGTTTGTCCATGGTTGCTCCAGACACTGCGGAATCTCAGTCAGAAAGACATTGAGAATGCTTTGTCGATGTCCTTGAAGGCAAAACAAACAAGAAGCCAATATAGGTTACGTTCAGAATACTTGGCACCATTTTTAAGGCACATGGATGGAGATGATAACCAGGTTTGTATGAAGATCATTAATCTTCAACTAATCTTTCATTCCACCGGTTTTGAATTGGAGCCCTTAATATGTTATTTGTAGTATAACATATGGTGGTACATGTGATTCATCAAAACTTAATATGTTAATATGAACCCTTAACATTTTCACCAATTTTATGACCTTATAATGCCAGGATTCTTGAGTCTTGTGGATATAGCAGCTGGTAACTTCAAGCCTGACTGCAGAGTAGGAATGAAACAACTGACAGTTGCTTTCGGTCCGGTGAAGAGCGGAGTGACAGCAATGACATAAAGATGCACATCGGTTAATTCATTTGAAGGACCCATCAAATTATTTAGCAGAAAGAAATTAAACATGAGGTGCAGTGGGAGTGTTTTTGGTGAATAAGAGTTGATGGCTGATGCTTAGCTTGTTCATGGGGAGGTATCTTCATGATACAATGGCTGCACCGTCATCTCCTAAACAAAACAACATTCTTGAAAGTTATCATCTACCAAAAAAAAAAAAAAAAAATCCAACTAAAGGCCCTTTTGATGTTCTCCTACCAAGGATGCCTTTCCTTTGATTTCTCTTTTGAAGAAGTTCGCACCTAGTAATAATGTTGCCAGTGTTTCTCATAGAATGATTTTTTTTAATCGGTAGATTACATCATTCATGTAGAATTTGCTTTTTTCCTATGGTAGAAGAAGAGTATGTAGGCATGGTAAGTAGGGTGTGGAGGAGAGTGGATCTTATGGTATCGTTTGGAAATGAGTTTAACAGCATTAGCTTTTGTAGTGAGTTGTATTTTTGTAATTTTAAATTGAAGTTAATTTTAAATTAAAACTGTAAAACTCTAATTTTGAGTTACAAAAATATTACTCTTTGTTAAAATTGAAGTTGCTGTTACAAACTCATTTTCAGGCCTGTGTGTTAAAATTAATGAGTCGTGTGTTGCATATGTGATAAGGATTGATGACAATGGCAGAACATTCAGAATTAGAAATAGTGATTCACAATGTTAAAAGCTGAAAGTTATATGATTTACAGTGTTATCGAGTGTGATAATATTCACAATGTGAATTATGTTGATTCACAAGAGTCACTGAGGTGTGAATGATGCAATTCACAATGTAAAAAGCTATATGATTTATGATATCTATACATATGTATAGAGAGCCATGAGAAATATTGGGCCTGTATGGTGACAATTTTCTGCACAAACACACAGGCTAATGTTGGAGTTAACGGTTGTTTAAATAAATATATCCAAGGGTGCGTTTGAACAGTTTTTTTTAATTTCAAGAGTTAGAATTGAAGTTGAAATAAGTGTCAATTACTGTAGATAGATAGCTATTCATTACAAACTTCTAACTCTTAACTTTAATTTATCTTAATTTCTTTTTAATTTCCTCGTAATCAACTCTTAAGAGAGTTTGTGTTTAGCAAAAATCTAGATATCTGTGTATGACGAAAGATTTGTAAATTTTGTAATATAAATAGAATAATTTTTTTTTAATTTCCAATCTTCCCCTTTGGAAAATCTAGGAATTTATCAGTGAAGGTGTATGATTGAAGTAAGTCAAATTGATGAGATTGCTGTGAAGGGTGACGTATCGAATAAGAGGTGGAGCCATCGAGAAGTCGATGCTATTGGCGGTGCAAAACATAAAAAAAAGTAATTCATCGCATTAATAAAAAATTAATTTATAAATTTTTTATACATTATAATTGTTTCACAGTGTGCACGAATAACTCTATAATTTCTTTTTTTTAGATTTTTTATTTTTATTTTTATTTTATAAATTTTTAACGTTTACAAATGTTATATGTATGTCGGCACAAGGTGATCAACATGACCCTTGTAAAAGAAGCGAAAGCGACACCTAACCAAATCTTCCACCATCTCCACACAAAATGCAAGATATTTTCTCACATCCTTATCTTCTTCAACTCTTAACAAATTTTTCTTAACAAATTTTTCTTAACCACAACAACATCATTTTCGTGGTTTTTTATTGTTTTCGAGCTTCGAGACGATGTAGTTTCGGTAACTATAAATTTTTGTTACTTTAATTATAGATTTAGCGAAATTAATATTAAATAAGGCGTTAATTTTACGATAAGCAGAGTATTCCCGAACGAAAGAAACCTTAGCAATTACGTTACTTCCCTTTGTCTTCGTTATATAAGTGAAGCCTTGGGCCGCGTCTTCTTCTGCAAGGAGACGAGAGATGGCGGAGGAGGAGAGCAAGAAGAGCGCGGGCGGCGTGGGCGGGCTGTTCTCGAGCGCGAAGTTAGTGGGGGAGGCGGCGCAGGCCGCGTGCCACGGGGAGGTGGAGAAGATCGACAAGCCCAAGGCGGCGGGCGCGGCGGGAGACCTCCTGGGAGCGGCCTCCGACTACGGCCATCTCAAGGAGAAGGGCTACGGACAGTACGTGGAGAAGGCGGAGGGCTACCTCCGCCAGTACGCGGCCCCGGCCGGCTCTGCAGCCGAAACCGCAACCGCAACCGCAACGGAGGCTCCTCCTAAGGCCGAAGAAGTGGAGCAGAAGGCGGAGTCCGGCGGTTCTCAGCCGGAGGGTGCCGCCGGCGATGTGCTCAAGAAGGCCGAGGGCTTGTTCAAGTTCTGATGTCCCCGCAGCTTCGTTTAACTAATTATGTTGTATGATATCTGATGTTTCATTTGTGTACTGAATAAGACTTCATCTGAAGTTAGTTATAAAGTAAAAGTTTATATTACGAGTATTTATATAATAATAATAATAATAATAATTTACGAGAAGGAGTTAAAGTTATTTATTTTAAAATTTAAATATCAATATATAGATGTTAAATAAGTCGTGTCTGGTTAAATTATGTTTTTATAAAATTTATATATAAAAATTTGTAAAGTGTTAATAATTTATAAGAATTTGTAAGAAGTTAAATTTCTTCTTTTTTTCAAACATATCTTATTTTTTCTCTTTTATGATTACAATAAAAAAATTTATTTTTATTATATTATTAGTTAAAATATATATTTTATATAATAAAAATATCAGTAAATTTATTTTTAAACGAACCTTAAAAAGTAAAATTGAAACTCTAGAATTGCAAGAAGCAATTTCCGTATTATGTTACATAGGAAACAACTTTTAGTATTACAAGGTTTAGATGTGTTTACTTGTAAAAAATATAATTTTAGTTTTTCATAATAAAACAAGTTAAAATTAGGTTAAATAAATACCATTTATGCATGGTGCGTTGAAAGTTTTGCAAAAAAAAATAAATTTTTTTGCTTTTAAAAAATTGATTTTATATGTGTTTAAATTTAAGTTATTTTTTTTATTAAAATAAGATAATTTGATAATTTTAATATTTAATTTGAGATTGAAAAATAAAAAAATAAAAATTAATTTTAATATATTTTTAACTATTAAATTGAAATTATCCTTATTTTTTAATATTGTTAAAAAAAAACCGCCCTTTTAACCTCATCCGCTTTGCCGATAACATTCCGAGCTCCACCGGAAAACACATGGCCGCCGCCGCCGTCGCCGTCGCCGTCGCCGGCCACCACTTTCCACGCCGACTTCCCAGCGCCATCTCCAAATTCTCGTCGTCCTCCTCCCTCTGTTTCCTCCACCTCAACTCTCCTTTCCTTCACTTCGGCATCTCCTCCTCCGCCCATGTCTCCCCCCTTTCTTCTCAAACATCACCGCTTCCCTGCCACGACCAATGCGAATCGGACGAAGAAGTGGAACGGGAGGAAGGAGAAGAAGAACGGGAATTGGAAGCTTCTTCGGCGGCGGCGGTTTTGCTGCCCAGTCTTCCCTGCCCGTCCCTGACGTTGAAGGAGAAGAAGGAGCTGGCTTCTTACGCGCACAGTCTGGGAAAGAAACTGAAGCGACAGCAGGTCGGGAAGTCTGGTGTCACGCCGTCGGTCGCGACTTCCTTCGTCGAGAACCTCGAGTCCAACGAGCTCCTCAAGGTCTGCTTCACCTATTTCTTTAATTCCTTCCCGGTTTCTTCCCATTCCTTGTATTCGATATGGATGACCAGAAATGTGAAGTGTCTTCTTAGATTTGGATGTTTTAGCTTCAGTTTTAACTTCGTAAAAATTCTCGTACATCATTATTATTACCGTACAAATCTCATGCACAAGTTTTTATATGCGTGTGTTTGCTTAAGTGGTAGAAATAGATAAAGTGAGGTTCATCTACGATGTAAGTATTTTAGTATTATTTTTTAGTATAAAATATTAAAATTATTTGATAAATGTTACTGGATGTTACAATGTATAGTAAAAGACGAAAATACATAGTAATTAACTCATAAACAAATAAGGGTATTGTGAAGTTCAACTCCATTTGATAATAAAACTCAACTTTCAATTTTTTATGGTGTTCGGAGTTAGGATATTTCATTACCAAATGGACTCTTAGTATTAATAAAAAACTTAATAGAATATTGTTTTATTAAGAGTTTCTGTTTCATAATTGTTGTTCATGTTGATGATGATGGTTTTTTGAAGTGCTCGATCTGCAGTGTGTGGTTGTGGATTGATTGAATTGTTCAGTTACAGCCAGTGGAGGTACTGCACTGGGATAGAGTAACTGTGAGAATATAAATTTATTTTCTCTAGTGACATGTAGCTAAATATAATTGTACTTGTACGTGATGACATCTTTCAAAAAGGATAATGTAAGATGAACTAAAATTTCTTTAGTTGCAAGTATTTACCGCCTTGTTCAAAGGCTACTCAGGCAGGAGAATTGGCTGACCAGATGCTGGCAGCAAAAAAAATTCCCAGATTGTTCCAGTGGATGAAGGCAGTCATATAGAAGGGGATCGGGACCCCTGGTAGGTGCTGGTGGTGGCAGGGAGGGTTGTGAAAACCCTAGTGGCAACAGGGAGGGAGGGTTTTGGAACCCTTGCCAATGTTGGTGGGAGGTAGGGTTCCTCCCCATGTTATGTTATTGGTGGTGAGACTGGTAGGTGGGGTGGGAGACAAGGTAGAGAGAGGTGGTGGCTAGTAGTGGTTGGTGAGCTGTCTTAAGATTTAATCCCATGCTCTGTTACCATGTGGAAATATATCATATGGGTAGAGTGGATGTCTTTTTGGCAAAGACATTGCCCTTGTATATATGGACTATAAGGACATGATCATCACATTATTAACAATGTGGGGTTACTCCTACTAAATACACATTCCCCTTGTACATTATCTACTCTAACCATTTCATATATGTTTATCTATTTATTTTGTTTTTCTACTTTTACTTTGCATATCATGAATATAACATTGATTTGGTTTCTTACTCATTGTTGTTAAGCATTTTTATTGAACGCATAGGTTATGTTCACAATATGCTATTCCTAAATCTGAAAAAAATTCCCAGTGTCATTCATCATAAAGTGTTCTATAGAGTCATTTTTGATCTTCACATCAATTGTAACCAACCTTTTGGCCTAGTGGCTGCATCTTCTCCTAGGAGGGGAGGTATTGGGCTTGAAACCTGTCATGGTGGTTAATGATATTTTCAACAATCTTCAACTACACTAGTTCTGGAATAATTATGTGATCATAGAGAAAGGCCTAGTGTGAAGGCAAATCACAATCTTAATGAGTGAGGCTTGTTTAATAAAATAGTTTGTAAATAAGATTTGTATTTCAGCTGCCTTTGTTTGAAATTCTCTTACCTATTGGGATGTGGGATACTGAGATTCTTTCACCTGCATGGGTTCTTCTCTGGTCTTTGCCATCTGCTTTGTATGCAGTTGTAGGTTTTTACGTACTTCATTGTGTCGACTATGTTCAAATCTTATTTTGTTGTTTGAGTTACATCTTTCCATATTATGCTGACAGATCAAGGTGCATGGGAACTGTCCAATGGAGTTTGCTGATGTTGTGAAACAATTGGAGAAGGCAACTGGTTCTGTAGCAGTTGCACTGATTGGTCGATCTGTGATATTGTACAGGCCTAGTATCAGCAAGTTGAGGAAGAAAGAATCACAAGGTTCTAAAAAGGTTTGGAAACCCAGGCCAAGACAACAAGCAGCTTATCCTGAAAGGCAGAGAGGATGGCCATCAAGATCATCCAAAGAGTATAGGCCGTAGAAGTGGTTGAGATTACTTGCCATTTTTTTCTCAGAAACTTCTAATTTCAGGATACCACATCTGGGAAAATGGGGAAAAAATGCGGGTTTATTTGCAGATTGCTCGTTCATTCTTGAGGGAAGTTCCCTGTATTTGTCTTGAGGTGCAGTGGATACAAATGCCCAAATTGAATGATTTCTGAGTATGAACTCAAGTGCCATTTTGATAGAAATTTGTGCTGGTTGTTAAATCTTTTTAAATTTTTTTTAGCACTAATTAAATATGTACTTCAAAGCCAGACTAGATGAATGAGCTTTTACAACTTGAAAAGTTGTATATGAGAATCCGACCAAATTGTTGTATGAAATTCATTGATTCTATTTCTGAATTTTTTGTTCATGTGCTACATTCTTTACAGGAATATGCAAAAAAGGAACACCAAGATTTTGCATTCCAGCTTATCATCATCATCTGAAGAAGAGATATGGAAGTATAGACTGATTCAAGCCCCTTGTTGTGTAGGTGGAGGACCAGGTTATCCTCTGACCAAATTGTTTAATGAACTTTATTGATTCTGTTTCTGAAATTTCTCCCTTATATGCTACAATCCTGGCATGAATTTGCAAAGAGTAATATCACTGCATCCCATCTTATCACGATGATCATCATACAAAGAAGAAAATACACACTGCGGATTCATTTGTGGTCTGCAAAAGCCATGGATTAGCTGTCCCAACACTGTTTGCTGGCATGAAGGGGACAGCTAATTGCAACTGATGTGCAAAGCAATGCATACAATATGTAGTCTTGTTCTTAATCTACTTGAAATCCATTAAATTCTGCTACCATGCTGCCAACTCCATCATAACCTTGACCTGGTAAATTAGATATGGTAATGCCATGTGCCTAAAATAATGCATCTATGCATACCTTTAATGATGGAGCTTTTGTTTTTGTTTCATTGACATGAATAGTGCCTAAAAATTCTTTCAATTACTTATCCTTTCTTGTTCACATAATGCACTACCATCATCATTTGTGAGATGTCACGAACTTCATCAACTAGCAGGTAGAAAAAAAAGGTATGTTTGAAGTCTTTGACTATAAGATGAGTGGTTTCAATTGCATAACATTTGACAAATGTCCTTTTAAATAGCAGAAGAAATCAACAATAACTCTAGATAATAGCCATATTATTCAATGTAATATAAGTTTTTACCCATCTTTCATTTTGTTGCTTGGTGGACCTTTGCCCTATACCTTGGCATATTATTCTTGAAACTTCCATTAAAATGTACAGGATCTTCAAGCATACATGATGCACATCAGCCTGCTTTTTCAAAATATAGTGGGCAAATTTTTGGCAGCAACGTCTGCTAATTTTTTAGTATCATCTTCATTTGTTCTTACAAGTGTATTTGAGAAAAGAAGTAATTTTATTGATCCCATTCCTAGATAAACTATAAACACATGATAAAATTTTTACTTAAATTAAATAAGCATTGCTCCTTGATTTAAAGTGTTTTAAAATTCATCAATTTTTGCTGAATTTCAACTATTGGTTTTTAAACAAAAATGACAAAAAATATTACTTACATTCAGTTGAAAATTTAATTTATAATAGATTGTAGTATAAATAAAATAATTACAGAAATAAATTTTGGTTCGAATATTTTTTTAAAAAAGGTGTCCCACTGCAATTTTTTACTGTGACAGAAAAAATCCTTGTTGGGCGCCTCCTCCATTCTTTTAAATTATTATTTTAAAATAATTTTATAAGTGAAATTTTAAACTCGAAATCATAAATTTAATAAAAAACTTCTTAACCACTAGAATATTACAATCACTATCACAACCACTAAAGTGATATATTAGTGGTTGAAAGATTTCTTATTAAAATTTATAATTTCAAGTTCAAGATTTTACAATAGAATTATCTCAATGTATTTATTTTTTTATTGAAGTGGTAGTCTGGTAGTTGGGATATATCTCTTAAAACTTTAAAGTTATTTAGTTGTGATTTTTAGGGGAAAGTTAAAAAAAAAGTAAGGTGTCTGTGTAACATGGAAAGTGTCGGAAGAACGAAATGTACGTTTTATTTTAATTAAATCGTATCATGTTACGTAGTACGAGAATTTATATATTTTATTTATGACATTTTATGATGTAACATATCTTTCTTACGCAATTATGATATATTTGTTTCAATTTTTAGATATTTTAATTAATTTTGTCACTATTATAAATATTTTTTATTTTTCTAACATTACGATAAATTCTCTTTAGATAAAATCTAATATATTTTGATACGACAGATTCCAGTGACACGGATAGATATCACTTTTCACTTTAATGGTTTCCTCCACCCTTTCGCCTGCAGCCACCAAAGTCTGTAATGGTCTGCACCTCCACCTCTCGCAGTTGGACACCCTCCAGCTTCAGCTTCTAAAGAAATGCTCCAGTCTCCCACAGCTGAAGCAGCTCCACGCCCACCTCATCGTCACCAGGCCGCCTCAAGATCCAGCACCACCTTTTGTTCTACATGCGCTCGTCCGGACCTACAACGCCATGGGCTGCCTCTCACAGGCCGCCCTCCTCTTCGACCGCTCCCCGCCTCCACCCACCAATCTTCTGTGGAATGTCCTCATCAGGGCCTACTCCAAGTCGGAGCAGCCCCAGGGATCTGTCCTCCTCCTCCGCCGGATGTTGGCCCTGACGTCGCCCGATAGCTACACCTTCACCTTTTCCATTGCCGCGTGTTCTCGTGTGAGGAACCCTCGTTCCAGAACCGGAGAGTGTGTGCATTGCCTTGCAATAAAGTCCGGAAGCGGTGGTGATTGCGATCTATTTGCTGGTAATTCGTTGATCGGTATGTATGCGGTGGCTTTAAGAATGGATGCCGCACGCAAGGTGTTCGATGAGATGGTTGTGAGGGACGTCGTGTCCTGGACTACCTTGATGGATGGGTATGCTCGGGGTGGAGAATTGGGTATGGCCAAGTCACTGTTTGAGGAAATGCCGGACCGGAATGTTATCTCTTGGGCGGTTGTTATATCGGGGCATGTTGCAGCTGGGAAGTTTGAGGATGCCGTCGATTATTTTCACCAGATGTTGGGCTGCTCGAGTGTCATACCCAATGAGGCGATTCTCGTCTGCATCCTATCGGCTTGTGCTCATTTGGGAGCACTAGAGCAGGGTAAGTGGGTACATGCTTACATCGATAAGTGCAAGGAGGCCTTCTGGAGCTCTAACATCTCCACAGCTTTGATTGATATGTATGCGAAATGTGGGAGGATCGACTGTGCCATCCAAGTGTTCGACGCTTCCTTGAGGCGTGATGTTTGGACTTGGACAAGCCTGATAACTGGATTGGCAATGCACGGGCATGGAAATGATGCACTGAGGATGTTCTATCAGATGGTTGGTGAGGGAATGAGGCCAGATGAGGTCACCCTTTTGGGTGTATTGAATGGATGCAGCCACTCTGGCCTTGTGGAAGAGGGCACTGCAATCTTTTCTGACATGAATCGGTTGTGGGGAATTCCACCAGAGATCGAGCACTATGGCTCTTTGGTTGATCTTCTTGGTCGTGCTGGGAAAATAGAGAAAGCACTCAAAACCATTGTCACAATGCCTTTGGAGCCGGATGTTGTCATATGGAGGTCACTGCTCAGTGCTTGTAGGATACATGGCTATGTTGCTCTTGCCGAACATGTGTTGGCTCAGATTGCTAAACTATCTCCCACCACTCATGGCGAAGGCCGGGTGCTCCTTTCAAATTTGTATGCAGCAATGGATCGATGGGATGGTGTTAGCAAAATGAGAATGATGGATGGCAGTGAAGCTAGTGGTGGCTTCAATCCTGGCTGCAGTTGGATCGAGGTCAATGGTGTCGTCCACAAATTTCTAGCAGCAGAAAGACTGCATCCACAGATTGTTGATGTAAGAAACAAGCTGTTGGAGGTGTTGAATAGGGCCAGCCATGAGGGTGGCTACGTCCCCAACATCAAGACTGTGCTGTTTGATGTTAGTGAGGAAGAGAGAGAGCAGGCCGTGTCTTGGCACAGTGAGAAGTTGGCTGTGGCCTTTGGTCTCATGAGCACAGAGGAAGGTTCTTCCATAAGAATCATGAAGAATCTAAGAATTTGTGAAGATTGCCACTCATTGATGAAGGCTGTTTCCTTGGTTTTCTCTCGGGAGATCATCGTAAGGGATCGGGCTCGTTTCCACACCTTCATTGGTGGCAACTGTTCATGCAACAATTACTGGTGAGAAGAACATGTCGACAGAGGTAACTGTGCTAAATCAAATCTCTTAACTGTCAAAGATTACTTGCCATTTCAATAATTAACAGCTTAACCAAGAAATATGATAAAGGAATAATATGTTTAACTTGTCATTGTTGATTGCCTAATGGTGGAATAGCCGTAATACATAATAAAAAAAACTATCATACTAAAATAAATCGATGGTTTTGATTATCAATATTTACATTGCTATACATAGATGTGTTATTTTTGATAATGGTTGAATAGCAATGTCGATTGATTTAATGTTGAATAATTTTGAATTTAGGTAATTTTCTCTTCTATTATTTATAGATTAAAAAGATTACTGCATGCGCTATCTATGGTGATTAGTTGCAGATAAACGTATCAATCTTTTTTTTAATGGGTAAGAATATGCTTTTTTTGACAATTGTATTAGTTTTATCGTTTATTTAATTTGATAAGAACATGTTATCAAAATTTAAATCCTATTGAAACCTCAAGGATTTACGCAACTCAAGCATGTGGACTTAACCATCTCCACGTAATCAATAAAATTGTCCACAAAAATTGTGTCATTCCAGTTAATGCCCTGTGTTTAATTTTTTTAAATCTTATCACATGTTTAATCTTTTCTTTCCTTGTTTATGTCTCTTTATACTATAATATGTGGGTTATATATGTCCTTTTATTCATTAAATTTAAAATATAAGGATAAATACAAGCCTATATTGATCTTGATTATGTGCGTAGAGTTTATTTGTGCATAAAGAATTGATAAAAAAGTGAATTCATGAATTAACAAAAGTAAAATAAAAGTGACAGAAATTAAAAAGTACTAGAAAGCAGTTTTCTGCTAATCAACTTATTTTTCTAGTCTAAACCCTTATTAAAAAATTTAAAAATATGAAATATGATTTTTGGTGCACAAAAGAGACAATTTTTAACAAATTACTAATTCAAAAATCTATTAAATAAATATAATTAATCCATCTAGGCCATATTTATATGGAAACTCTATCATAGAAAGGAATATATATATGTACATTTAAGTGGAAGACATAAATCAATTTAGACATATCTTAGGACAATACCAAAATACAAGTATTAGGAACGTAATTGGCTAAAGGAATTGGATTTACATGCTTTGATTAAGTATGAAAATTTACTTTTTTTGACTTTCACTTGTTTTGTATTGAAAGTAATTCTTTTCAAAAGAAAATTAATTTCACTTGTGTTATTTTCTTTCATTTTCTTTGTGTATATACTTTCTTTGTAAGGCAGCATATGGAATCCATTTTAAAAAATTAATTTTTTGTAAAATCATGATTTTATGTTAATTTCAAGGCAAAAAAATCCTAATATTTTGAGCGATTATGCAAAATTTGTTTACAACTTTTTTTTGATGCTGTTTCAAATTTGAAATTGAAACCATGTCAAAAGAGAAATCAATTAAGAAATAGTATTGAAAATCATGATTTCACACACACATAGACACACACATGATTTGTGTACGTAGAATTAGTTGAAAATAAATTGATGAAAATTTATTTTTTAAATGAAATTGAATTAAATAGAATGTACATCTTTTATAATTAAATGAAATTAGAAATTCTTATGGAAACAGTGAAAAAGTTCAAGTTAATTGAATTTCACAATATTAACAAAAATGAATCGAATTTAATTTTATTAATATAAATAAATAATTAAAAAAATAAATTTATTTTAATTTAATTTTTATAAATTTCATACGCACAAGCATAGACCAAACTTTTACTAGGATACAGGTATCTTGTAAATTTAAAACTGTATTTCTTAATCTAGATACCATCTGTCAGGAAAAGTAGAAAGTCAACTATCTGTACCTAAAATAATAAAAGAGGGTCAGTTGATATTTCTCTGGTGTGGTGGAACGCCAGCCACCCATCGTTGCTTCTACAAGTACAACTCTACCCAGCCGGCCATCGGCCATCCGGCGAGTCCAGTCCCCTCATGGAGCTTCCAACCTTCTCCAGCCTCCTGGCTTTCCTCCTCCTGGCGTCATCCACCGCCGCCTCTCACTTCTCCGACGACGACCCCTTTATCCGGCAGGTGATCGACGATGTTGCCAACAACCAACACGACGACGTCGTCGATGCGGAGACCCAGTTCGCCGCCTTCCTCAGCAGCTACGGAAAGACGTACGCCACGCAAGAGGAGCGCCAGTACCGGTTCCAGGTGTTCAAATCGAACCTTCGGAGGGCCCGGACGCACCAGCTGCTTGATCCCACCGCCACCCACGGGGTGACGCGGTTCTCCGACCTCACCCCGGAGGAGTTCGAGCGCCGCTACCTGGGGATCCACTCCCGTAGGGCGAGGCCGTCTTTCCTGAGGACCGGCACGGCCGGTGGTGGCACCCACCAGGCGCCGATTCTTCCGACCGAAAATCTGCCGGAGGATTTCGACTGGAGGGACCACGGCGCCGTGACTCCCGTCAAAGACCAGGTACGCCGGAGGGGGTCGCGCCCCCCGTCCTTTATGGCTTCTGGGTTCTTCTTCCTTATGTGCATGGCGTGCGTTGGCAGGGTTCTTGTGGCTCTTGCTGGTCGTTCAGCGCCGTCGGAGCTCTGGAGGGAGCCAACTTTCTGGCGACCGGAAAGCTTGTCAGCTTGAGCGAGCAGCAGCTTGTGGACTGCGACCATGAGGTTTACTTCATCTCTCTCTCTCTCTCTTGGAAAATGTTTTTTGTTAATGATAATTTTTAATTTTAAGATTTTTAGCATTTAAATTTTATTAAAAATTATAAATACCATTATTTTTAAACTTTCTTTCCTAAAAAATGATTGATATTATTGAATATAATTAGTTTTACACGAATTAATAATTAAATGAGCAAAAATTTTGTAAGTAAACCGTTCATGGTCTCTCTCTCTCTCTCTCAACTTCTGTGTTTTCCTTATTTAATTAATACTAAATTAATTGATTTTACATTAGATGTTCCCATTTTAATATGGTATCAAAGTCTATTACAATATTCTTGATTTAGGTCTCTAGACATTCATCCAATAAAAAATAATGATACTCGTAAAACCTTAAAAAATGTCACAATTAAGGAAAAATATTAAAATAATCTCATATTGAAAACTAGATGAGACTAAAAACATTAAAAGATCATCTACCCTTAATTAATTGATTTTGGATTGATGTAAACATTTCAACATATGACCTTGTTTCATTATTATCAATTCCTTCCTTTAATCAAGTCTTCACGGTTTCTCTGTCATTTACCGTCCACTAGTAATATTCTAATAATTCTAGATTATAAAGTCATTATCATGTTGCTCTTCTGTCTTGACCTTCATTATTGCAAGGATGATTTTAGATCCTTATCGCATCTCATGCTGAGACAAGTTAGGTATAAAATAGTAGTTTTTCTCCTCTTCATTAGGATTTAAATCTTGACAGACGTAAAAATCATCAATGTAAAAAATGGTATTCTTCTGTGAATTTCAAATTCCAATATTGTTAATATGTCAGACTTAGAATTTCATATGTGATAAACTCGTTAAGATAACTATTGTTTGATATATAAGTTTTAGTTTTACATGTTGTCTGTCATATATGTTTGGATTACAGACTGATATTAATTTACAAGAAAATGGAATTAGCAGGCACTCAGATAAAAACGTTATAGTTATTCGTCTTACAGCTTAGATAAATCAATTTGAAAGAAGACTATATTTAAAACAAATGTTTATAAAGGAAAGATATCTACTTGTTTCAGATGTAATTTTTATCATTAATGAATTTCAAGTTGATGTATCTAAATCATAAAATGAATACTTATAACATTTTTAGTTGTGATTTATTTTTGAGATGTAGTTGTTCGTTTGACTCAAACTTGCGATAATGGAAGTGGTGATAATTCACATTTTTTTCAGCTTTGATTTCTTACATATATATTTTTTAGCTTTTGATATTGTTTTTAAATGTTACTGTTAGTAGCAAAAAGTTGCTGCGAGCATAATTAATCTCAATCAAAAAATATTTTTTTCTTGCAACAAGCTTTGATTTCACAGACACCACACATAAATCAAGTTAGTGTTTAGAGTAAAAACTTCTTAGTTAAAATAATGGTTGTGTTTACTTTTTCCTCTCAGTGTGATCCATCGGAACCGAATGTGTGCGACGGAGGGTGTAATGGAGGATTGATGACAACGGCCTTCCAATACTTGCTCAAGTCCGGTGGGCTGGAGCGTGAGGAGGACTACCCATATGTAGGGAAAAATAGTGCATGCAAGTTTGACAGGTCCAAGGTTGCCGCCTCTGTCTCCAACTTCAGTGTCGTCTCCACAGACGAAGGCCAGATCGCCGCCAATCTTGTCAAGCATGGTCCACTGGCAGGTACAAAGTCCCCCATCTCTCTACCACTGACTTGTTGAGAATGGCACGTACATTTTCTGACATGGTTGATTGGTTGCCGTCAACACCTTGTTGGTTGGCTGGGCACAGTCGGCATAAATTCCATATTCATGCAGACGTACATCGGAGGTGTGTCGTGTCCATACATATGTGGCAAGACACAGGACCACGGTGTGCTCTTGGTGGGCTATGGTGCTGCCGGCTACGCCCCCATCCGGTTCAAGGACAAGCCCTACTGGATCATAAAGAATTCATGGGGACAGTCTTGGGGTGATGATGGGTACTACAAGATCTGCCAAGGCCATGACGTCTGTGGCGTGGATTCCATGGTCTCCTCCGTTGCCGCCATCGAGAGGAGCTAGCTCACCCACAACCCTGTTGGCAACTCCATCCATCTTGGAAGCATGTACCAGAAGAGGTGGTTCTGGTTCTCTGCCGAACCCATGCTGGTAACAGTAATAGTATACACATTTGCCAGCTTCATTTAGGGTTTAAAGGTGTGTCATAAATTGCTGTGAATTATATATAGACAGCATTGTGATCTTATGCATATACTCTGAGATGTGGGTAATGTAGTTTATCATTACTGTGATATCAGTGATAATTTAGCTTAAAATCAATTAGTAATGAGGTGTAGTTTTTATCTTATGTAAGATCAAGTTCTGTTTATTTTATATGTATGTGTGACTTTGTCTTATCATATTTCTTCACTTGTGGTTTTTTTCGTATTTTATGTCTATAGGTGAATCACAAAGGAAATCTACTTTGATATCAAGTGGCAGACCAACTTATAAGTGATTGGTTTTACTTTATAAAAGGCTAAGTTCTGTTTTTTTTAATTGATGTAGGATTTTGTCTCAATAATTTTAAAATATAACTTTGCCTCTTAGATGATGGATTTATAAAATGCATCTTGGGATATGTAAAATAATGAATGTTTTAATGTTGCTTCCTAGACCTACTAGTTCTTATACCCAACCGTAATGCAATGGTATAGTGTATGATTAATTGATTGTTGACACCACATTCAATGTTGATTGAGCAAGAGATATTTAAATTCTTTATATAATGGCTACTAATTAAAATATAATTTTATCTTATAGATATGAAATGCATGTGTAAAATATCAATCCAACATATGAAACATACATTTTATATGGAAAAGTTTCTACACGGAAAATAACATTTTAATAGAATTACATTAGTTACTCAAAAGGAATGACTCATTGACTACCCTTATCTTGAAATTATTTTATGATGATTTTGTTTTCAAAAAATTATTAGAAAACACCCAATTTAAGTAATCAAATTGTCATTCATAAATTCTTGACTGTCTTTGTAATGCAAATTATCTTTTATGATTTTGTTGGTAAGAGGGTTCTTTATAATGCTAGTCATCATGCCCACTGATTTCTAATCCCAAATATGAGTAGATCAAAAACAAATAATATGTTGGCTAAAAATGATTATGTAATGTTTTTTCCAAAAGCAAATCATTCATATACCATATATCATTAATCCTTTTGATTAATTACATACATGTTGAAATTGTTCAAAAAATCAAGTGGTGCATGGTGGAGACTATAAAAGTTTCAAACTGATAAAAATGTGACTGAACGTGAACTTTATAAAATTGTGTTCTATTTTTTTTATTATCAATTGAGTCTAAGATAGAACATTGACATAATTATCTTACCTCACCTTAATTTTAGTCTGTCAATGCACATCTTCTCCTCAAATATCCAACTTGTCGTCTCCTTTCAAGTGAAAAACCCTACTCCCTCTACTACCATTCATCCTCCTCATCTTTCAAGCCTGACCCACTTGTCATTGTCATATTTCACACTCAACTTCCCCAAAGTCTTGTTGTCCCAATGATCTTTACCATGTTTGCACTCCTCTACCTCTCCAAGTTTTGTCTACCCTTGAACATCACAGTGAAGAAGCACTTGTGGGATTTGATGTATGCATATGACCAACTTGAACTTGTTCAAAGGTATGGTTGATGATGAAAGCAAAGATGAATAGTTTGATCAGGCATTCTCACCTCCATCTTTCCTTCAGTACCACACACCTACCACTCCTACCATGGATCTCAATTTTGCAGCTCTCTAGGATTTTTTGCCATTAGAGCAGACCACTAAAAAGATGTGTATACATATATCTATGTGTGTATACACACACACACACACACACACACACCATCTTCCCAGTAGAGGAATTTGATCACTTTGGATGGATGGTGTGAATATTCATGTCCACAATATTACAAATGATACAGTCAAGAAGAAGAGGCCTGAAGGAGGAGGAGACAGGGATCTGCTACAAATAAGAATTTACTGAAAAATAGCATGAGATAATCAAAGCTTGCAAAGTGGTTACTGAAGAAATTGATCGGCTTGGAAGTGAAGATGACCCCCAAGCCTATTCAGCACGATACTGAACTCTGAGAGAATCAAAGCTTGACACAATACTGAACTCTGAGAAGATAAAGGAAATGATCAGCAGAAATGACTGAAAAATCTGATGCAGCAGCTACTACTACTAAAATTTTGTCAAAATATTATATTAGTTATACTTATGAGGAGATAATGATGATATTTACTTTATACTGACCTTAACATCTCAGGCTCACTAAAATCTGTACATCAAATAGTCTCACATGCATCTACAGTTCAACATTGAATGAAACATAAATGGAGGAATGCATTGGCTCAGAAGGAATGACAAAAGAGGATATTCAAATAACAGCCCATTAAAAACTCATGAATTACCTTTTCTCAAAAAATTGCTTAATTACCTCATGATTAAAGCTTAGTAGAACCAAGTAATCAAAATTAAATCCGGTTAAACATTGAATCAATGTTATGTGCAAGATAAAAGAAAATTTCCTTCTGTGAAAGTAGGCATGCATATGGTATATTTAAAGGTATGCATATGTTTTCTTCTTTGTGTATACCATAATTTTTATTACTTAACTAGTAATTTTAAGTTTACATTTATGAAATACTATATTCGATAATTCTAATGATAATATCTTCTTCTTCATTTTTATTAACTAAGAAAATGTATATGTAAGATTCCTACAATGTATTACCGTTCCTTTAAATCCCTTCTCATTATTCCATGAATTCCTATTTAATCTTTTTTTACCATGTGTATATATCTATATATATATATATATATATATATATATATAATTTAAAATTAAATATCATTAAAAAAAATAATTCTAATAATATATTACTAAAGAATTAATTTTTAAAATTTTAATCTATTATTTCTCGTTATTTCACGTGTAACTTCTTGTTATTTAAAGTAAGAACCTTCCTTAAACAAACGTTAAAAATAGAAATAAAAATACAGAGATGATATCAATGATACGTGGATTTGGGTAACAGGATAACATGATCCGTACGGTGGGCCCCGCCGCCATCGTAAGAGCAACAGCATCATCCAGCGTATATGCCTACGGATACCGCCACGTGTCCTTCCACGTCCACCGACCTCCTCTGCTTCCCTTACCGCCCTCCGTCGGATCGTCCACAACCCTACCTCCGCCTTCCTCCTCCTAAACCCTACCCACGCGCCCGCGGGAGACGATCGGGTCATGCCGGCGGCGGGAGCAAGAGGAGGAGGAGCAGGAGGAGGAAGAGGAACAGGAGGAGGAGGAGGAGGAGGAGGAGGAGGAGGAGGTTGAGGAAGGATTCGTCGCGCGGGGGCTGCCCCGATGACAGGGAGGTGTTCGCACTGCAGCCACAACGGGCACAACTCGAGGACGTGCCCCAACCGGGGGGTGAAGCTGTTCGGAGTACGCCTAACCGATGGGTCCATCAGGAAGAGCGCGAGCATGGGGAACCTCACGCACTATGCCGGATTGAGCGGTGGTGGAGCCGGGGGGGGAGGGGGAGGGGGGGGTTTGTCTCCTGCCGTGGATGGGCATGATCCTGGTGCCGCCGACGGTTATGCGTCGGAGGATTTCGTTCAGCGGTCGTCTACCAGCTGCCGGGAACGTAAGAAAGGTTAGGTCTTTGGAAATAGGGTTTTAGGACATTTGATTTCTGTTTAAGATTTCCTTTTTCTAGAATTGGTAGTTTGTCATGGTTGCAAGTAACAGAGATTCTTCACTTTAAAGTTTAAAGCTGCCTCTTCTTTGAAATCACAAAAATTTTCGCACAGTTTTCACGATTTTTCGCCAATTTTTGCATTTATATTTATCTGCTATTTCTGCTCCAAAAGATTTTTTAATATATACCCATTGTTGGCCTGAGCTACCATTCTATTTATTGCTGTTTTCCATGAGACCATTAGCTAAACCAATATTCATTATTGTTAGTTGATGCACCTAAATTTGTCACAGGATCTCTTGCGCACTGCACTGATATGTGGGAAACGATTTTTTTAATTTAGAAAGTAAATTTTCAAGTTAGATTTTGTGGCCAAAACATAGTTGAAACATGGTTGTAAGATGTACCTTGGCATTAGGTTAGGTAGTGTTTGGATAGGATTATGAGTAGCTCAATTATGGGATAACTGTAATTCTGTACAGAATTTAGTGTAGTCAAAATCTTTAGATTATGGATGTGTGAATGTGTACTGTTGATTGGATGTTTTGATGACATAGTTTGACGTAGGATTTTAAAATAAAAGTAATTATTAAATTACTGAAGTACCATTGTGCTGCAATGTTATTATTCATAACATAATTAATTATAAAAATAAAAATTAATATCTAATATAATTATTAATATAAGATGACTGTTATTAATTATAAATATCACTACTAATAAATAATTATGTATTAATTATTTTTTAGTATATTTACTATTATAACATTATTACTTAGAAATAATTGTTATCTTTATCATTATGATATTATTATTGATACCTAATTATGATTGTAACATTACTATTAATATATAGTTACATGCTAATCACTATTTTAATATATTTATGATTTGTTAATTATGTACTGTTAGTTTTTTGTGCAGAATGTCGTAATATTAGTTAATCACATAGTGATGTAATTACATAAAAATGAGTCATGCTTTGTTTGGTTGGTAGTTTATTATTATGATTTGTGTATTATTTGCCATATATATTCTCTTCATTTGTCTACGTGACACACCTTGGTTCTTGTTAAGCTGGTCCCAATTCTTAAGTACCAATGGTTTTTGCATATAGGTGTTCCTTGGACCGAAGAGGAACACCGGATGTTTCTCGTTGGCCTACAAAAACTTGGCAAAGGTGATTGGAGGGGGATAGCACGGAATTACGTTGTAACACGGACGCCTACTCAAGTTGCAAGCCATGCTCAAAAGTATTTCATCCGTCAAACAAATGCTAGCAAAAGGAAGAGGAGGTCTAGCCTGTTTGATATTGTGCCTGATGAGGTTTGTCTCTTGTCACTCATTATATATGAGCGTTCATGCATGCATCAGAAATGAGACTGATATACCCAACGATATGACCAACGGCCATGTTCACTAAATTCTATCCTTTGTTAAAACATTCATTTCTTTTCCTTTGATTCAAAATATGTACATTGTAACGATTATTTTTCATCATGCTTCTATGCTTGCAGTCTTCTGAGGAACATCAAACATTACCAAGTTTTCAGGAATCCGAGATGCACGACGATGAACAGCATGCGGAGCCTCCGTCTGTAGATGAGGGTTGTGAGTCGATGGACTCCAATTCAAATGATAATGCAGAGGCAGCTGCTCCAAAACCAGAAGCTCCACATTGCAGTTATCCTATGATATTTCCGGCATACTTCACACCCTTCTTTCCGTATCCATTTCCTTTCTGGCCAGGTTTCAACGCAGAATCTTGTGAGCAAGAGTGCCATGAAATTATCAAGCCAACGGCAGTTCATTCAAAGACGCCTATTGATGTCGACGAGCTTGTTGGAATCTCAAAATTGAGCCTAAGAGAGCCTCTTGTTGTAGAGCATACGCCCAACTTCTTACAAAAACTGCGTGGGGGAGCAGACAGGCAATCAGCTTTCCATTCCAAACCATCCGCAAGCAGCTCTACTGCAGACTCCAGTTCCAGCAGCCAAGTTAATGGCATAACATAATTCAATGTCTTTGTGCTGTTTCTCGCAGAGTCTCTAAAATTTTGCAGATCTCCTTGACGTAATTCAAGAAGGGCATCCCCAAAAGCATCTGCAGACTCCTTCCGATCTGCTTTAAAGGCTAATAATATCTCTGAAACGTTCTTCTTTATACAGTCCACCATCCACCAATCTGCCTTACAACATGTTTGATGTAATTTCTTCTTAGGGTTTGATATGTGTCTATATTCCTCAACGGTCCGTCGTCTGAAATTGCGGCAGTCCAGATCGTCCTACTCTTTCGTTGTACATTTTGTTGTTGCCTGCAACACTTTTTGGCTTGGGTTAAACATGTTTGGTTGTGATCTGATGTAGTGATATGATAGACAATACGTCAACGATCATCCGAAATATTTTTCATTATTTAAAAATATTATACCCTGCGAATATAATTTTATTTGAAAATTTTTGACATAATTATTAATTAGATTCAATACGGTTAAAATCCTAATAACTTGGATACCTTGAGGTCATATTTGTTTCTAGTTCTAACCAATTTTGAAAATTAAAGTTAAAATAGTGAAACAAATAAAGTTAAACTATATAATAAGTAATGCATTAGAAATTCATATATAGAGATTTATACAGTAATGATTAAATGTATGAATGAAAATTTATACAAAATTAACTTAAAATAAGCTAAGAATTCGTGTTGAAATATTATTACAGACATGTCAATTAAGTCGTATTGGTTTAGCATTATTTGTGTTATACTTTGTACAATTTTTTTTGGGTTCAAACATGACCTATTGGCATAGTCCATTTGAATCGTACCAATCAATCGTGTCGTTGACAATGTTGAGTTATGTTGAATCATGTCAACATAGTTTTATTTTTTATTTAATTAAATAATTAATATAATATTAGTATTATATATTTATATAATTATAATAATTTTAATATAAATTATCTAATATAAAATTTTAAATCACCAAACTACGTACAGTTTATACAACTTAAAAAATATATCATTATGTTTATGAAAAAAATTACAAATGTTATTTTTATATGAAATGTACAAATTTGACTTACAAATAATTAAATTTTTTTAAAAAAATTACATTACATAAATAATAATTAATTGACATAAAATTACATTTACATTATTATAATTCAAGAAAAAAATGAAAATTTATATTTACAAATTAAAATTATCAAAAAAAATTTTCATCTAACTATGTAGTCCTTGTTCACAAAATCAAGCAAGTTTTCAATCTTTGATACACATCAAAGCTTTTAATATATTCTCATTTAACTTTGATATTCTATCATCAAGCACTCCCACTAATACTAAAAATCTACTTACATACTACTAAAAATATTGAAATTGTTAATAAATTTCTTACTATATATGATAAAATTGAAAAAGCTGAAATTTATTTTTTCTACTAATCTATTACATCAAAAGAATTCATATTTAGATATTTATTCCATAGATACTATTTAAACAAGGAGAGAAGACAAAGAAAGCATATTCCGTGTTCAATTCAATCAATGCATGACCTCATCATCTGCGGTTTGTTTGGTGGCGTGAAATGAATGCTCTCACCAACTCAAGCCGATTTTTGCTGTGAAGGTAGAAAGAGAATGACGACCAACTTTAATATATATATATATATATAAGGAGATGCATGTGTGTATGTGTGTGTGTGTGTGTATACGTATAAGGAGATGCATATGTACATGTTCTAGGGTTGGGGAGGAGAGGTGACTGAGGTGGGGTGAGTGGTGGAATGGAGCTGGAGGAGCTGAGAGAAACCTTCCAAAGTGGAAGGACAAAAGGAGCTTCATGGAGGAGGGATCAGCTCAAGGCCCTTCTGTCCCTCCTCCACCAGGAGGAGGACGCCATGTTTCAAGCCTTGTACCTTGACCTGGGGAAGCACAGGGCGGAAGCCTACAGAGACGAGGTATGTATAGTGTCTAACACATCAAGCGCCCACATGTGTGAGCTTCAATTTCACCCATCCTCTTCCTTGTTTCATTTTGTTTCTCAAGGTAGGGTTCCTGACAAAGGCAGTCAACTTTTCCCTGGACAACCTTAACAAGTGGATGGCTCCAGCAAAGGTAACCAAAAATGTACTTGGGTATGGAGATTGGTTTGTCCAATTAAGCCTTGGTAACCATGGGAGGGGGGGTTGTTCTGAGCAGGTGCAGATGCCCATTATTGCATATCCAACAGCCGGAGAGGTGGTTCCTGAGCCTCTTGGTGTGGTCCTCATCTTCTCCCCATGGAACTTCCCACTAGGTGGGTCTCTGTGTCTGTGTCACTTGTCCTTGGCCTCATACACATACAAACATATAGATTTATATATATGTGTGCATGAATGTATGTATTGATGGTGTACCTTTCAATGGGAGACGTGGTACATGGCAATGTGATTGATGGATGTGTTGTGGGCAGGCTTGGCCTTGGATCCACTTATAGGCGCCATATCTGCAGGCAATGCTGTACTCCTGAAACCATCAGAGCTTGCTCCGGCTTCTGCTGCTTTCTTGGCAAACTACATTCCTAAGTACTTGGACAGTGAAGCCATCAAGGTCGTCAAAGGTGGGCAGGAAGTTGGGGAGAAGCTCTTGGAACACAAGTGGGACAAAATCTTCTTCACTGGTATTCCACATTGATTCATTCTGTATGTGTAATCTCTTCCACCTGCGTATGTTGTTGTACCCTGATAGATTCTGATGACTTGCCACCTAGGGAGCTCAAGAGTGGCCCGTATAGTCATGGCTGCGGTGGCTGAGCATCTGACACCAGTAGCTCTGGAGTTGGGAGGCAAATGCCCGGCCATCCTGGACTCCCTTTCAAGTCCCAGTGAACAGCAGGTTAGGCTTGGTTGCTCTCCACCAGCACTTTGGGTTTTTCTGGTTCAGTGTGGTTGATTCAACTTGGTGACTTGCACGCTCCCTTCCGCATGAAATGGCTGGACAAGTGTCTTATAATAATCTCATATCAAGATTAAACTTGTGCTTATGTAATGATAAATATCTTTACTTATTGACAATTAATTTTGATTTAGAATTCTATATAACAGCAAAAGTTAATTCACATATACTTATTATAAACACTTGTATACAAAAATAAAGATAGAAATAAGAAATAAGGTGAAAGATTGTAATTCATTAACAAAAGATAAACCTCTATTTATAGAATAGAGATTACATGAGAGAAATACAAAACACACAAGCAATGTGAAACTAAACACATACACTCTTAAACCTTAATATAATGTTTTCTCCAATAGATGTCAATTGCGTTGTACTCGACCAAAATCATGCTAAGTCAAAGTTAAACCATACCAGGGCATACACCCGCTCCTCACTCCAAAAACTATGGAGTGTAAGATTTTGGTCAAGCCCAAACAAACAGGTTAACACTATACAGTTTGTGGAGTTAACCCAACTTAACACAGTCATGTCAGACAGCAACCTATCACAACTTGAAAAACCATATTGTTCCGGTGAACAACAAGATTGAGTCTGTTATAGTTGACATGTTGTTTACATATAAATAAGCTACAAATGATATAAAATATTAGAATAATCCTACATTGAAAGATATGAACATTGAACTTAAATTGATATAACTCAATTGATTATGAATTAAAATTTCACATTATGTAGGTTGCTGCAGATCGGATAGCTGGAGGGAAATGGGGTGCATGTTATGGCCAGGCTTGCATTGGCATTGACTACCTTCTTGTGGAGGAAAAATTTGCACCGGCCATGGTAGTAAACACCACAACACTGAGTTTGGAGCTTTTCATTTCAGCATGCACCTGTATGACAAAAGAAATTATATACACATGCTGGTTTAATTTTCTTCAGGTCGACTTGCTTAGGGCAACAATTAAGAAGCAATTCTCGGAGGCTAGCAACCACTCAAAGATCATCAACAAGCAACATTTTCAGAGACTAAGTTGTTTACTCATGGATTCTTTGGTCAATGCTTCCATCATTCATGGAGGCACCATTGATCAGGAGAAGCAGTAAGTCATCAACTTCACCCACAACAAAACACATCTGTGGATCCCAGTTGCTTTCTTTCTCCATGAAAACCAGATTAATTCTGCAACCCGTTTTGATATACAACATATATACATATGTGTGTGTGTGTGTGTGTTTTTTTCTTTTTTTAGGTTCATTGAACCTACCATCCTACTAGATCCTCCATTGAATGCTGAGGTGATGACAGAAGAAATATTCGGCCCAATTCTCCCAGTAATCACGGTAAGCTATTATTTTACATCTCTGAAGAAATATTTTCCCAAAATGTGGAAGCTAACACTGCACAATTCTCTGCCATGTATCATCAGCTGAAGAATATTGAAGAAAGCATTGATTTTGTGAATGCAAGGCCGAAGGCACTGGCAATCTACGTTTTCACCAAGAATGAAAATCTGAAGAAGAGAGTGATAGCAGAGACTTCTTCTGGAAGTGTCACCTTTAATGATACCATTGTTCAGGTATGGCTCATAATTCTACTACATGAGATCAATTACATTAATCTTTTTTTTCTAAATATTTCTATCGCTAAGTCTTTGGTTAAATTACATAAATTTAATTTTTTTATAATTCTTAGCTAAAACATTTTAGGCCATCTTCTAGCTGGTACGGTCTTTTGGTTTACTAAGGATAAAACAAGTTTTCCTTTATTTGATCGTCAATAAGTGCAATTCTACTTATCCCTTGTTATATAACTACTTATTTATCTAAGCATATGCATCTCAACAAAACTAATAAAACAGAATTGTCAAATCTTACATCAATATGGAACCATACAAACCTCATTTCCTTCGAAATTGGTCTGGTGGAGACTACCATGCTATGAGATTTTATCTCTCATTTGAATGATGACAGTTCGCCTGCGACACGCTCCCATTTGGTGGGGTTGGGGAGAGCGGCTTCGGGAAGTACCACGGCAAGTACTCATTTGATGTGTTCAGCCATGGGAAGGCAGTCATGAGAAGGAACTTACTCTTGGACGCCAAGTTCAGGTATCCTCCATGGACGGACAACAAGTTGAGGTTGATCAGAGATGTCTACAACTTTGACTACATTGACCTGTTTCTTCGCTTCCTTGGCTTCAAGAGAGCCTAAATGTCAATGGCAACACTCTTTCTTGACAGTAAGTAAAATCATGGTTTCGTCAAAATAAACGTTTACTGTGTACCTCAAGAAGAAGAAAAAGTGTTTGGTATCACATGTTATTCCCTTAGAAAATGAAGTTGAAAAAGGGCATCTTATGATCTACGTCAAACTATTCATCTAAAAAAGGGATTATTTTTGTTCTAAAAAGAGATATTATTGATCTGCTGCAACCTTCACTTCATTTCTGTGTTGCCTACCTTCCCAATTTGACTTCCTACTGATATAATCTAAATAAGCACCATTGATGATAAAATGATCAAAAATTTAAAAGACAAGTAATGTACTATTGTCCCAAAAAGAGGACTTCAAAAAGGCTCATAGGAAGATGATTGGTAATTTATATTAAGAATTATAGCCATATTGGTAACAAAAAATGTTAGAATACCTTGGGATTTTAAAATATACCACTTGATAATTTAAACTTCAGGCATCATTCAAGTAATTTCTTCTAATTAAGTCTCAATTTTTTACAATAATTTTACATGAAAATGTCCTTCCACGTCTTCTTCTATTCTTCCTCTTCTTCTAATGCCATAAGCTTGCAATTCCACCTCCTTGAAGCATATGCTTCCCTCTTTCCTCACCACAATTCAATCTCTTGATCATCGTCTTCTTTCACCTTGTCTTCCACCTTATTATTCTCTACAGTTGTTATGAGTTCTTCCATGCACTCCACCTACATTGATCATCAAAAATTGCACATTTCTACCCAGAAAAAGTAGAACACAACAATGCCAACATCATTATAGTTTGAGTTAACGATGGTGGTATCATGGACAGCCAAGAATCCATGATGCATTGTAATTCGAGGTTACTAGTGGTTCAACAAGGTGAGTGTGGATTGTCTCTGCTATAGATGCCTCACTGTGACAGTCAAATTCATGCCATGAGCCTCAGCACGATTCCTACTTGCAATTCAAGCCACTGGATCAGTCTCAACCCATGACAATATTTGAAATGTCCTTATTCCACCATAAAACCTCTCAAAAACCCTAAAACGCCACTAAGCACATTATAGGTCCACAACACTTGCTCATTTTTCACCTCATTAGAAACATGACTTCCCAACCAACTTTGACCAATATAAAACTCATTCAAACAACCACATGAAGAACATGTCTTAAGAAAAAAAAAAAAAACTCATTCAAACTACACTCAAATGACCTCAAACCAGTGCAGAAATTGAAAGAAAAACTTTAGAAGGATATTGAGAGAGGACCTAGCCAACACCAACCACCAGTCTTCCAAGGCTCGCATTCAATTGCTGTTGAATGCTCACATTGGAACCTAGTAGGTATTTACAGGGAAACACCTTTCATCTGTGTAGATGCTTCAACTTTCTTGAAATTTCATCTATTGGTTTTTAGCAATCCAAGTGTAGTGTTAGGGTTTAAGGTTTAGGTTTAGAGTTTTTGGAATTCTATAGCTTAAGCATATATTCTAGCAAATAGACACACAACACACTATTGTGCATTAACAAAATGTAATGCTCAAACATGTGGTTATCTGGAATTATCAAACAGCTGAAAAACATTCTTTTTATTGTGTTTGTACCTGCAGAAATTCAACATCATTTAACTTTAATCTCATTTTCATGTTATTGGCTTGAACCATGACAACTCCTTTGGATGCGTCTATTTCTAACACAGTAGCCTGCTTGCCAAGTGAAGGAACACGCACCACATCCCCTATTTTGGGAATTGCAGTTTTTCCTGCAGAAAAAATTAACAATAGTAAACATCAAGACAGATGCTTAGCACTCAAATTGACAAAATGACAAAGCTAGATTTGGATAAAGTCTAAAAACCATGTAAACATCGTACCAACGGGAGCCTCGCTAGTGGTAGATGCTCCTTTATCATTTTCTATATTAGATGAGATTTCCTGACTGGGATATTCAACTGAAGGAGTGCTGGTATCTTCTGTCTTACTCTTTGTGTCTTGAACAATGTTGGTTTCACGATGTTTTTGTAATATTTTGCGAAGAAGTGAAGCAGTGATTGATGCTCTATCAGAAATAGCTAGCATTTTTCTGTTGCTCAATATTGATTTATGCTCGGTGATTTTCTGCATTGATGATGATAGGCACTCATAGTGTTTCTTTGAAATCCTAGCCAGAATTTCTTAAGTAAATCAGATATTTTTAAACTTGTAGGAAAGGAGTATAACATAAAAATAGATGAACAAATATATAAAATGTTCCATATCAAACTAAATTGCCAAGGATTTTTAACAGCACAAAGTTAATCATGAATATAGCTCTAAAAAGAGAATTGCATTTGAGCAAAAATTGTCCATCAAAAATATGCATGACTTAGTAAGATGCAACGAAGGGCTATATTGCTGAACCAAAAGTCAAAACTCAAGGAAATTTTATAAAAGTGAAAGAGTATAAGTGGTAAAAGCACTACATAGAACGGTTACTATTGTGCCAACGTACCCAAGTGATAAGCCTAGGTGCATAACACCTAGAAAATGCTTGGGCGCCTATTCAAATATTTATTTTTTATTTCTTATGCATATATTATAAATTTTTAAATAATAATGACACACTTTTAACATTGTTATTATCAAAAAAAAATTTAAATACATAAATAATCCCAAGATAACATCAAAATATGAAATGAAATAATACTAAAATGTATATTTCTGTAAAATACATAACCACACATTTAATAATTGCGTATTTCTGTAATATTCCATGGAAAAAATATATTTAAATTTATTAGCAGTGAAAAACCATAAAAACCTCTCTCTCTGTCACACACTCTCTCTACACACGCATATACATATATTTCATTTAATCAAATCATGCCTAGACAGTTGCCAACTCTATAACTCAATGCTAGATAGCGAAAAAATTATACAGTTGGTGGCATCAAATCACATAGAGAAATCCTAAAAAGATTAAATAAAATGACCCCCTAACTAGGGAATTCAAGAAGTTACGAATATGAAATTGATCATACCAAAATCTTGGCTTCTTATAGTATCAGCTGATTTCTGAATCATCATAATAAGCCATATTTACGAACCATACCAAAACAAGATTAGCTAAAAATCTAGAAAATGTCAGTATCTACTACTATGCATTATTTCAAACATTTTCGCAATACTCAAGTTATGCAATCCATTTGGAAAATTTCATATAATTAATTTACAAAAATATTTTTATAAAAAGTTTCTAAAAAAGAGACAAAAGTAAATATATTTAATAAGGATTTGAACAGAACAATCTAATCAGATATTGGTCCTCAAAAGAATGCTTTCAAATACACAACTAAAATTACTGATATACTGATGTAAAATGTCCTAATTACAGAATTATAATCAGAAGCACATGACCATGATAGAACTAGAGTAAGTAGAATAATCATATAATGGGAATATGTTCTGTAGCTGGAACATGTGATTTTCATGCCATTGTTGAAATCAACACTTATATTATGGTACGATAGCTTTGCTTCTCAGAGAATTTAAGTTCAACGTACTAGAGGTCAATATTCACAACAATGTTATACAAAGCTAAAATAACATGAAAAACCGGAAGACAATGCTTGGTTTTTCAGCAGCAGTGAGGACCATGACAGTCTAGACCTGAGAGTGGGAAGCTCACTTCCATGTATAAAAAGGTTACAAAAAGAAAAAATTAAGGAAAAAAAAGAAAATTAAAAAAAGATATTGTAAAACAGAAACCTCTTAAATGACAGAAAACTGTGAAAGCAACCAGGCAATTGAAAACAAAGTATGTGAAAAAGTAACAGCAGTGCAACGATTGATCTGGATGAAGGTACTATTGAAGGCTATTCAAAATTTGAATAGAAATTATAGAACTATAGAATGCTGACGAGGATTTCCTTACATAACAAAGTGTTTTGCATCCAGTAGTTTTCTCTGAAAATTTTGCTTAAATGTCTCCATATCAAAAATAACCTGCAAAGTCTGAATGTTAATCCAGAGAACTTATGACAGGCCTAAAATGATTGTATAATTAAAGTCATGATACAAGCAGAACAATTTTATAATGGTATTTTAGTAAGGTATTTTAATGAAAAATTTCAACAAAGTAATAAATAGTGGTACTCGAACAATTGAATTTAAATATTAGTAATTATCATTTTTGTAAGGTATCTGGGGACATGAAGGCTCATTTTGAGCAAAGCCTAACAATATTAGAATGGCAACAATAGTCTAGATTTATGTTCATGTCAATTACCTATCTATTAGTCAACAACAGAGCATCATTAACAAGGGAAAAATATTTATTCTAATTTCTCTCACACAGTCGTCCTGTCATTGTTTGTATCTTGCTGTCAGTGGGTCTCAACTCAGTAAGATGCAAGAATGAATGACATGATAAATGTATAAGATTTAGAATATCAATTGCTAACCATATGTTATCTTCACAATGCATGGTTAAACACTACAATTATTTTGTTTGTAACTTGCTATCAGAAAGTCTCTAGTCATTTGGATATCAAGAATGTCTTTCTATATGTGGTTTTGAACATCAATTATAAATCATATGTTCTCCATGCAATATCTCATAAATTACAACTAGATTCCAAGTCTTTCAACTTAACAACACTTCTTTGCTTTGGAAGAAATCAAATCAAGGTCAATGACATCTAAGTTGAAGACAAACATCAATTATTTAAAAAGGTTAAAGATCCAAGAAAATCTTAATCGCGACCCCTATTATCTCAGACAATTGCCTTGTATCTTCACAACCTATATACTGATTTTTTAGAATAAAAAGGATCCCATTAAACAACTCAAAATTGTCTTTCTAAGAAGTAACAGAAAGATAAAATTAAAACCAAGGAAGAATAAAAAACATGATGTCCATCCACCAGGAAAATGTATGGGAAACAGTTAACAACAAAAAAGCATAGCCAGCATTACAGACTCATCAGACAACTACAGAACAATATAAATAACGAGCCCTACATAAGTAACCTCTCAAGCAGAGCCCTTAACACCCAAACATTAGGATCATCTTGAAAAGTGGTATGAGACACCCATGCTTCAACACACTGGATATTTAGTTTCCACCAACCAGAACAGTCAAACATCATGCCCTAAAAAACCACCATACCACCAACAGTGAATATTCAGTTTCCACCAATCTGAAAAGTGTGATAAAGGCATGGACAGCAAGATGGATTTGGCTGCTTCTTCCATATGCTATATGGTAGACCTGCTGACTGGAGCAGAACAGAAGGCACCCCAATGCTCTTGTGTGATTGAGTCACTTCCCCGCAGGTGGATTGATTGATGCTTCTATTACTTTTGTTTGGGATTGATTCATGACACTTCTACCTACCATTTGAGCTTCTACAGCATCTCTGTGTGCCTATGTTTCTGCTTCCTGTACTTCCTCGTTTCATTTATTTTTTTCTTACCTATGGCTTATCTTATTGATATCTACTTTTACCACTCAAAAAAATAATATTTTGTCACCTTCAAAAAATTGTATTTTATTTCAAGCCGAAAGGAGGCAAATGAAATCACTTTGCCAAAAGGGGAACGACAATATACACGAGAACTGATTGTCTAGCCATATGAAGTGGGAACTCATTTACCAAGGTCATATTTACTAATTACCATGAATAGTTGCAGACTTGGAGTGACCAAAAAAGTTTTTAGGTGACAATATTGCACAATATTAGTATACAATTTACATTGCATCTAAAGTTCTAAATAACCATTAGAGAATTGAAAAATAAAGAAGTTGAATCATGTTGATGTAATTATGTAGAATGTTGGAAATACAAGATATTACCTCATCAATTTCAGTACTAGTTATTCCATAGTGCTTGCGTGCATCATCGACTATACTTTTTGGTAAACCTAGCCTTTCGGCAATATTAATGGCATTTGAGCGACCTATGAGATAGAATAACATTATAACCAAAAGGTATAGGAAAAATGTGAAACTAAAAGAGAAGATTCAAGCTGTTATTGCACTTGCTTGTTACATGCAGTAATTGCTTGAGAAATAATATTAGATGCCCAATATGCGTAGATGTAACCAAGTCTTATGAGAATTTTTTTTTAAAAAAAAAAAAACAGGATATGGGTGGAGGCATCAAAGGATGACAAATGTTGCTAATTATGGACAGACTTGCCAAGTATTATATGAGAGATATAACTGCATGACGGAGTGATGTAACAGATATATGTATTTTTGGGGTAGAAAGTTGATCTAACAAAGAAATCTTCTAGAACCCATAAAAAAAATATATATAACTATATATATTACATTACAAATCATGTGAAGTTTCCTTTCATATAAAATATCCTTTTAAAACAAACTTCAACTTTCAACCTCCTTTTTGCATTGAGGAAGAGAATCAAAACATGAAATCTCTATATGTCTAGCAAATCATAATACATGCACACCCTATTCTAGATGACAACAGACCTATTATCATATTTATTGAGGCAAACAATTAAGTCTAGCTATTTTTTAGAATACACAAATCCTTTTTAGTTTTGTTTCAAGTTCCTACAAAGATCCACTAATTTACATTACGTTATTAAGAAAAAACAGTTATTAGTGTTAAAATTATAAGAAAAAAAACTAAAGAATTTTCAATAGACATAAGTTTACAGTAAAGATTTTCTCTATCCAACTAACAAGTCCATATCTTTTGTCTTGATTATGGATGAAATCACTAAATAAATTCAATGAGAAATAACCTGATATATGCTAAAGTGAGGAATTAATTCTAAATTGGAATTATAAAGAGACTTTAAAGTACAAGGGATTTAAATTGAGTAAGTCAAAAATTGAATATATGGAATATAGGTTCAACAAAAATAAGAATAATATGTAAGTATACGTAGAGGTGTCATTTGGGATGGGCCCAACCAGGCTAAGCCAACCTGACACAATTTGATCGTGTCATTGATCAACACAACTTGATTGGATGGGCCAAGCTAGGCCTCCTACAAAAGTATTAAGTCATGCTAGCACAACCCGTGGCCCGTGCGGCACGATCTACATGGCATGCTTGCCCTTATCCCTTTCAACTTTAATCTTGGACGCTCAGCCCAACCTCTCTCCAATGTGTGCTCACTAGCAACCCAACCTTTGCCTGCACACTCACCACCCAGCCTATCTAGGCCCAATCAGTTGTGTGTGTCACCCACCTGCAATCGAACACCACCCACCTCAACCTGACTCAGCCCAGTCCACCATGCGCATCGCCTGCTTGTGATCACATGCCGCACCCTAAGCCTGCCAATCCCCACCCACCTTCTGCGCACAGGCCTTCCTTCTTTAACTCTAATGCCAACTTTCTGATTCACTTGAAAAGGAAGCTCACCAAGATTCCCACGATTACCATCATCATCTTTCCCCATTGGGCAATCTTCGGATCAACACTGCTTGCAAAAAAAGGGGTAGCATTCCACTTTCTAGGGCCGAATTGGAAAAAAAATTATTCAAATTGTAAAATTCCAATGCAAACTGGAAAATACATAATTTACAATTTACATTACAAATTGAAAATAAATTTTGTAAATTTTTTTAATAAATAAATTAATATACTTTTTTAATCAATTATTACTTATTTCCTTGTGTAGTGAATAATGTTTACCAATTTTTATCATTACTTCCATAAATGTTGTATAAATTGGTTGTAGCTTAGTAGATTGGGTTAGTGTTAACAAATGGTTGAGGGTTTGAATCCTACCTTTAACAATATATATTATATCAAATTTTTATCAAAATTAAGAAAAATTGAAAAAAATAAAAAATCAATGAATAGTGTCAACTTAGCCTGGCCACGGGACATGCCAGTCTGACACAGCCCATTGACACCTATAAGTATATACTTAAATGGTCATAAGATTCATAAAAACAAGACTTTTAAATACCTAGAATCTATAATAAGTGTCTAGCCATTTGTAGTTTGTGAACATGCTAAGCTTAATTGCTCTCCAAGGAGGCAAAGCTACCACTGGTGGTTGTCCTCTCATCCCTCCCTTGATTTTGTCTTTTTTCATTTTCACTAGATGTCAGGCCTGAGGCCTAGGTACACTTGTACAATGCTTTAAGCAATCTAGGAAAAAACCAAAATACTAACAAAGACCTCAGAAATTACTTCATAGTATTATGCAATAATGACAGAACAAAAGTTTTCAACCATACAGACAATTCTACACTACTTAGCACCAAAGGAATAGATTGTTCTAAATCTACAAAGAAACCGGATAGGAAGAGACCTGGTACTCCCCATAGTATTTTGTATGTTGGCTTTAAATTGACTTCATCAAATTCCACACATGCATTCTCGAATAGGTAATTTCTACAAGTAAAAAAATGTTGCCAATAAATAACTCAAAATTGAAAATAAAGGGAGAGAGCAATAGAAATAGCAAAACACATGAATGGGACAGTTAAAGGAAATTTCTATTGCACCAAATCCCTAGCATTCAATCTTCTGCATTGCAATTGTTCCCTTATTTTATGTCATTAGACATTCTCATGTGTGACTCAACAATTGAATAAATCAAGATCGTTCAACCTCCCAATGTTTACGTATATTTTGTGACTTGATGTTTTCTATTCTGATTTTTCAAGAATATCCATCCCATGCATTGTAGGATTTCGCCATACAACTTCAGATTTTCCTTGACAAATGATTATCAAGACATCCATGCCTCTCTGATAATTACAAGCACCTATTCAACAATCCATTTCTTATTTGAAATGGAGTTGAGTACCTTCTCAAACTTATATATGAAATAAGATAAAATTGAAGTATCTTAAAATTATCCAAATTTAAGGACCATCAAAAAAATTCTTTACAAGGCACATGTAACCAATAATAATAGAAGATGCATTTACCAAACAATTTTTATGTTCCATAAAAGTAACAGATTACATTCTTAAGTTTGAGACTATACCTATACTTAAGTGCTTTGAGCTCACCATGATGAGTTGTGGCTACTGTCAATAAGGCACCACTTACAGCAAAAGACCCTAACAGTGCCATTCCAAGAGCTGCTCCTTCAAGGGGATTAGTCCCGGCCCCAACCTAAATAGTAGTTGCACAATTCAGAATAGATCATCAAAGATAAAGATAGAAACTCCTATTACGAAATAGCGCTCCTATAGCATAACACACGATATGGATAGTATCATCTAGTCTAATTCCATCAACCAAATTAAAGAATTGTGTTTACACGTACTAGAGTCTGAGCGCCATTAATGGGTAGTTGGGTTATTAGATATCCATAGTAGTCAGTACTAGGTCTAACCCTCAAAAAACAGAGAGAGAGAGAGAGAGAACAACAGCAACACCACCACCAAACTGCCAACAGCATCCATCTACGACCAGACCAGGATCACTGCCAACAAAGGCCTCTAAAGGTGCTGATTGTGAGATTCAATTGGCCTGGTGGTTGTGCAAGAAAGAAGGGTTGATGGAGAAGGTTGTTGAAGAGGGTTCTAGCACAAAGGAAGGTTACTAGAGAAGTTTTCCTGTGGAGAGGTAGATGGGTCAGATTAGGGAACCTTATCTCTTGACACTATGTTAGAAGGAAAAATGCTTTTATTATTACCAATTTCCATGAATTAAATATATATATTGGAGCCTTTAACACTGTAGGTTACATGGATATCCAAATAACCATTAACCCATTTAATAGAAATATGTACAAACCAAATTCGGGAGATAGGTCTCTTGGGATGCAAAGTTGAGAGAACAATCCAGCATCTTAGGACAATCTAGCTAGTTTAGGTGACTATCTGAAAAACAAATCTACTTGTCAGTCACACGCCCAGATATATCATTTGTTCAGTCTCATCACCGGTTCATGCATGCACCTAAGAAGGTTTATTGGCAAGAAGCCCCATTTGTGTTTTCCTATTTCAAGAAAGCCCTTAAAGGGACTACTAGCACACTAAAAAAAACTAATCATTTGCAAATTGACGCTTACTCAGATTTAAAGAGAAAAAGCCCATGTCAAGTTTTCACATATTACGTTAGTGGCAAACTAGTCACATGGCAGAAGTAAGAAAGAAAATGTCATGTCAAAATCTAGTGCTAAGGTTAAGTACCATTTTATAGCTAACACTGCATGCATGTAAGATATGTAACAAAGATCCTTTCAATTTCAATGTGCAAATAGTTAATGGCTATACAATCCAAATAATCAAGTGTCATTTTTATAGTCAACAAATATCTTGTTTTATGAGAAACCAAAGTACACTGAAGTAAATTGACATTATATTTTCAAGTTGTAGTAAAGAGAAGAATTATTTTTACAACTTACACTAGCCCTCAAAGCAACTAGCCACAACTTCAACAAAAGATTATGTGCTAGGATGTTCAAAACTCTATGCATCGAAGTTGGCCATAATTGATATACATACTCCAACTTAAGGAGTATTGGAATTATATTTATATTTATTAGAGTTCGAGTGTCATTCGTAGGTTTGAGTCACTAGATATCTATTTATCACAAAGTATCTACAATCCACTATATATAAGTAATCCTCTCTCATTATTAATAATGAATACTTGATTTTCTCCTTTAATCTTTCAATATTCATTTTCAAAATCATAAAAATAATAATTAAGTTGTCTTCAGAAAAAATAAAAGCAAATGTAGTGGGCTTTTCCCAAAAAATAACAAACTAGGATCACTCAAAATTTCATTATTAATCAAGACAAAGTATCCTTAATAGTCAAAATTCAGTTCAAGTAATCAAAGTTGCGCAAGGATACTTGTTTACATATATAGGGATAAATAAGCTTGATACATGAACATATAAATGTGAGACCTATAAATATCTAAGGCCAAAGTATGTTCCATAAAAAGACAAAGTAATCAGAAAGAATATAAATTATGAATACATACCTCATCCAGCAGGACTAACGACTGATTTGTAGATTTTGATTGAATTGCCTGAAAATAAGAAAATTGAATATGAGCAAAATCTCCATCCTAATAATTTTTTCATATAGTAATTTTCCAAATATAAGACTCATTTCAACACTATATATTTAGCATTATTTGGTAGAAAATGTACATGACAAAAAACGAGATTAAATGACTACATAATACAATAATCATCTTATGTTGTGTTTGGAATTGTAGTTCCACCACAACTTTTCAAGAAGAGTTTTTTTTCATAATTTGTTTCCAAACAAGCCTAGTGATTCCAATTTTTCTGGAAATGCAACTTCTGAGTTTTTTTTAGTTCAAATCCAATAATTTTCAAAAAACTGATAGGACATAACTTATTGATAAACTAATGGGAATCAGCTTGAAGAAAAGCTGATGATAGTTAAACTTCTACAAAATTTGTGGAAACACTGACCTATGCTTTAAGATTGTTCTTCTAATTGTTTGTATTTATGAAAAACACAAAAAAGATGTAAATGGTACTCCTTTTCGATAATTTAGCTTTTCTGAAAAAGTTATAATCCCAACTGTAATTCCAAAATGCAGCCTTAATCTGATTCCATAGAGTTGACATTTGACAACATGGTTGCATGATGCCTAATAAATAATAAGATAACACTCGTTTTGTGATATGATCCTTTTTGACTAGTTGCTTGAAACTTGTCACCACGTGAACTAAAAATGTCAAGTAATCTTCAGTAAGGATTCATGCACTCATAAACCATGGAAAAACAAGGAACCATTGCCAAAAAGCATGTCAAAAATAATGATGTGTTTTTTTAGTAAGAAAGTGAATTCCTATTAGGGAACCATTTGAATTGAGAGAGAGGAAGCAATAACAAAAAAATAGCTTCAAATATCATTATTCAATGTTATTTGATTATAGATAGAAATACATGGAAGAAAAAAATTAATGTAACCTACCACATGTAGTTGAATTATGATTCAATTTGTTATTGTTGTTGTATTATTCAGTGTTATGATAGCTTCAAATATCAGAACAAAATGGGAGCGTCCAACTCACAGTAATCTGCCTTAAATGGCCAGAAAATGTTGATAATGATTGAGATAGTGACTGCTCATCACCAATATCAGCAAAAACAGCATCAAACCATGGTATTTTAACTGGTTCAGTAGCTAAAACATAAAGACCTGCAATTGCTTCGGCATGAGAAACATCAAAGGTATGTACAACCAAATATGTCCTAATAGTTTAAAATGATAAATACTAAGGAACAATAGGCGTTCCTTCATGATGGGAAAATATAGAATAATTGAGATCAATGGTGTGAAAATGGTTCTTAAAATCTTCAATATTATGTTGAACAATAAAATTTTGCAAAGTTTCTTAACAATAAAGGAGAAGAGATATTTGATGTTTGATCAAAACTGCAAGTCCATTTGAAAATTAGATTTCACGTACAATTTTAGAAATGCCTTTCAGCAGCAGCAAAATAAATTCAATATGAACAATAATAAAGGCCTACAAAAGTCATATGAAGACTAAAGTAAAAGCCAAAAAAGCAAGATAATAAGAACAGGGATTTCCAGAAGGGAAATCAAAGACAAAGCTCAAAATACCATTCTAGCTAGATGAAAGAACACAACTCAAAGGAGAAGGACAACAGCCAAGACTACGTGGCAACATCTTCCAGCACTAACACAGTTTCCATAAGCAGCCTTAATTCTTTCAGCAAGACATGTTGCCCCAAAATTGTACACACCATTAAGAAGGCTTATTGGTTGAAAATCATTTATCTCAATTGATCCTAATGTCATGGGGGAAGGAGTGGTGAATGTCTTGTTTGCAAATCTAATGTCACAGTCGTCATCAAATTTGGCAAGATTCCAGCAATGCTTAAAGAACAATGTGCGAGAAGAGATTTTTTTCTGCTATCCTGAAGACTGAGTATATGATATAGAAAGGATCTTGTGCATCACCATATCTTGAACATAATAAAAATCAATGTCAACATGGTTTATCCTCTTATGAAAAGTAAGATTGTTGGTGATGAAAATAGCTGTCCAGTTATTGCAATGTGTTTCTATAGGAACTTCAAAAGTAAAGCCAAGGTTCATCAGAAAAGATCTGATCCACATCATCTCCTAAGTAGTCTAACTCATAAATTAATTAATAGTCAGAAAATAGAGTACATTGATATAGATCTCAAGTTCTTCCACATCACTAATGATGCAGGACTATGTAGTCTAACAATATCAAAAAGCTTGGTTAACCATTTAATCCCTACTTCACGTACACACTCCCACATCTCAATAGGAATATCATCTAGCCTAATAATTTTCTAACAATTCATTTTCTTAATAACTTCTTTTACCTTTAAACTATTATTTTTTGTAAAATAACTATAATTTGCATCCTTTGTATTGCTATCTATATTTTGCATGTAAAAGTTTCCTATGATAGATTTGTCATATAGTTTAATAAAATACTTACATCATTTATCTTTTATTTCACTTTCTTTACTAAAACTCTATGATCTTCATGCTTAATGCACTTAAATCTCTAGATTTCCTTTCTCTAACTTTAGTCATTATATATTCTATTTTTCTTGTGTTTAGTGTTCAAACTATCATATAATTCCTTACAAGGTTTTTAACATTGTTATTAATTTTCTTATCATTACCTTTTGCTAGCTTATACTTCTCTAAGTTTTCCTCATTTCAATATTTATGATAGATATTACAGTATTTTTTCTTTTTTTATTTTCTTGTGGACATCTTTAGTTTATCACCAACTTTCTTTACTTAGTAGAGCTATCTTACAAAACTCTCTTAAAATTCCATTAACAATATTTTTAATAAAAGTAGACATTCATTCTAAATTTTATTTACTTCTTCATCTAGATTGCGTAGATGTAATTGCAAAAAACTAAAGGCAATTCCTTTTGTGCTAAATTTTTGAATTTAATTTTAAAACAAATGGTTACCATTATAGGGATGTTATCGGTTGTAGTTTCCTCTCTGTTTTTTATTTGAATTTCAAAAATTTAGAGTAATGGTAGTTTTTCAAATCCACTCTTACAACACAGATTATTATTGTTGTTGAAATACTACTGAATTAAAATATAAATAATTATCAACATATAAAATTATATATGTTACTGAAATATACAGATTATTATTATTTTGATATTATCTTGAGATTATTCGTGTATTTGAATGTTGTTTAGAAAATAATAAAGCTAAAATATATATATATACATGTTATTCAATATTTATTAATGTATATAATATAGACACAAGAAATTTAAAAGTGAGTATTTAAATGGGCACCCAAACATCAAAACTTATCACCTAGACATCTCAGCACCTTAATAACCTTGGTTGAATCTGATCACCCTCCAGTCAGTCATTACATGACACTAACAAAACAAACACTATGACGTTAACTTAGTCCAAATTAAATCCATGAATCTTGTCCAGATAAGCATGGATCTGGACGGCATCTAAGCAGTAAAGTTTTAACCTCTAGTTACCATAACGGAACGTTCACAGCATTAAATAGTCCAGACTTTTCAAGATTAACAGAAATGAAATAAAACCACATTAAATATTACTTAAAATAGAACTGAAAATTTGGTCCAATCTAGTGTGCTCTTTGAGCATAAAGAACAATCATAAATACATGACCTTTTTACCTCGAGAGGATAATTATTAAATACAAAACAAAAAAATCATATACCTGCAAATACAAAATTACAGTAAAAAATAGATAAAATTGTGTATGTGAAGGGGAACAGAGAAGTTAGCTGCCACAACTATTCAACTAATATGACAACTTAAGCATACAAGAACACATAGTCAAGCAACAT
The DNA here is from genome assembly GCA_024699675.1 of Amphibolis antarctica. Lineage (NCBI taxonomy): Eukaryota > Viridiplantae > Streptophyta > Magnoliopsida > Alismatales > Cymodoceaceae > Amphibolis > Amphibolis antarctica. The sequence continues at coordinate 60,536 of JAMKPZ010002272.1, forward strand.
TAAAGTATTAAACCCTAGAAGCATATATGTATATAAACCTGATTTGGCCATTAAGGAAGCTAGACCAATTGTCTTTAAGCTAATGGTTTTTCCCCCAGTGTTGGGACCGGTAATAACTACCACACTTGTTTTTGAAGGTATTAGAACATCGACGGGTGTTGGATGCTCTTTTTCCACTGTAGCAACCTGAAAGGTTGAAAATCATTAAATCTCAAAATTGTCTAATCATATTCATGGCTGGAATAAACATTTTTCATCTATTGGCATTTCTCTACACCTTTTGTTTAAGGGAAGCAATGTATGTCTTGTTAGAATCTTTTATCGTGACATTCCTGCCAAGAGACCTTGCCCTTCTTATTCCCTACAACTTTACAGCTATTTTAGTTAAGTTCAAAATATTCAATAAAACTTGACAAAAGAAACTAATAATACAAGAAGATAAGCTAAAATTACATTCAAAAAAAACAACAATTCAGATATCATTTTTTCCTTGGGTAAATAATTATTATATTTTTAAAGTATGTTGACAAGGATTAGCTTACAGATATAGCAGCACTGACTTCCTTTCTGACCCTCTTCAACTTTTCTTGATGTTGATGGCATAGTAAAGGATGATAAGCTCTATTTAAGTATAGCTTCCATTTGTTTTCAAGTGAGATATTAGCTTCAGTTATGGCTAACCCATCATGTCTACTCAACAAATATATCTCCGGAAAAGTTCCATCATATGCAAGACTGTACTTAGCTCGAGCAAATACCTGCAACCAGAGCCACCAAAAACTTCTTTTCAAATGATAGCTTCAATATGATTTGGACAATTGACCCTACAAAAAGGAATCTATTTGACATTGGTCGAGGAATAATAGAAACAAGGATACAATGAATTCCATTTCAAACTTAGCATCTATTTAATAACAATTATTTAAATCCAACAAATAAAAATAAACTAACATTTTCAAGAAAAGGTGTAGAAATCAACTTTTTTGCATTTGGGCTTTTAATTCAAAATGAAGCATTTCTTAAGCTAGCATATAGAAATATCCTAGCCTATGAATAATACTTTTAGTGATGACTATTGAAAAATGCTAGTGTAGTTTCAAATGTTAGATCAAATAATTACAATCAAATGCTTCCTTAGATCCTTGTTAGAGTCTATTGTCCTGGCCTTTATTTACTTAGTTATATGAGCAAGTGTTATAATAGGATAATTGGATATCCGTTTAATTCAAACCTTATTTGTATGCATTTGAATCATTAATTGTAATATAAGGCTCATTTTTCCCTATTCACCACGTGATATCAAAGCAGGTAGAAAACCCAAGGGCAACCCAACTGCCTGCCACCCACCATCGGTAAATCACTAAAACTCTAACCTGCTCATCAGTGACACATTGGAATTCAAGGTTCTCAAACTCTAAAACAAGCACTTCTTCTTGCTAAGATGCTCAACAAAAAATTACTCAATTTAAGTACAGATGTTGTCCTTGTTGTGTAAGTCTGATCCAAAATTGCAAAGGACCCCAACTGATTGATACACTGACAATGAGAGGCCAACCTGGGGAAGAGTTTAATGTTTCTATAGCCTATTTTAAGCCACAAGGTTCTTGACTTTTGCCTTCACGCAAAATCTCTTCTTAGTCAAGCCAATCCTCCAAGTTCTTTGTTAAGATCTGTCTTGCTTCGCTATTGGCATCACTGCATTAGATAAACCATCAGTAAACTTTTCTATCAAACTGCAATCAAACCACCCAACTTGGAGTGAGCCTCCAAAGTGTTAGCATCTTCATCCTCCCAACATTACAGGCAGTGGTTGAACACCTTAAACTTAACACAAAATCTTTTGGTGGAGTCCCAATTTGACAAAAAAAGCTAAAGATATCTCTTTTCAATCTGTTGCCATCACCCCTTCAAGTTCTTATCAAAGACTTCTATTTCCAAACAAATGCATTAGAAAAAAAAGGCCTTGGGCCTAGCCAATTGAGTCATTAACTAAAAAAAGCAGAACATGATCTGATGTGATTCTCGGCATCCTCTGAACAATGGAAAATGGATAGACAACATCTCACTCTAACCCCACAAACACCCAATCATTCAAGTCATAAAGGGATTGGCCTGCAAATTTGACCAAGTATAACGTGCACGACATATGGGCAAATTCTTCCACTCCAATTCCCTAAGAATATCATTGAACTCTCAAATACCAATTGTAATTCTTGCATTGTTCCTTCTGTTGAATGATATTCTAGTGACATTGACGTCTCCACTCACTACAAGATGTTGATACCCACATCGTACAACACTACATAAGTCATTCCACAATGCAAGTCTCCTAGTTTATTCACACAAGCAACAGAAATTGATGATGCACCACAAAGGACCTGGCTGCCTATCTTTCAAAACCACCGAAAACACCAAAAGTAAGAAGCTCATGGCTAACTAATACGATGGAAGAATCCCATATTGGTAATAATAGCACCAGCTGCACCAACATCTCTATAGAATTCGGCTATCCACCACCCTCCAGTTGATTGTGCCAATGAAAGGTCCTCACTTTGCAACTTAAATTCCCACCTTAGATTTGAACAACACAAATTGGACCACTCTGTGTTTCTTAGTCTGACCTAACCTTTTGACATTCCAGAAGACAATCTTCATAAGCAAACAAGTCAAACCTAAAAAAGACTGCACCTTGCACAAACATCATTGCCTACCACACAGGCCCGAAGTGATTTGAATTGACTTTTTTTAACCTGACCCACATTACTACCAATTCTTGGCCCCATTTTGAGCCATCTCCTTTAAGTACTGGTTTGACGATACAAAGTCCCCTCCAGAACTGGTTTTGACGGTTAAGCGACGAATCCCCACCCACCTTTGAAAATACACCCTCCTCTCTGTAGAGGACACCATCACCACTCCCAATTGTTTGACCCATCTTTGAAAATACACCTTCCTCTCTGTTTTGGACACCATTGCCACTCCCAATTGTTTGACCCACACTAATACCAACATTCCCACTTTCCCCTGATCCATCCCATCCCTAGATTTATTCTCCAGATCATCCTACAGAACAAGGCAAGGTAGAATAGTAGGAGAAACAACATAAGGAATATGTTGGTATAGTGTGAGATCATTTTTCCAAAGAAAGGTGAGTGGCACAATTACCCATGTTGATTATTCTTTCTTCTGATCCACAAATTCCTTCCAACAATCCAACCCCACAGGAGAAACCAACCCCAACTTTGGTATTGCCACTCCTACCATCTTGAGTCATTTACAATACCATCCACCCCATGCCTGGATACCTCAAAAAAGGCAAGAAGCCCAAAGTTAATGCAGTCCACCAGCAGCTGACCACCTGCAATCTTGGTAGCGCACCTGCACTAAACTAGCAAACTATAGGTTCATTACCAGCTTCAGTGTAAGCTCCTCCAATCCCAAGGCCAGGGGCACCCAATCTTGATTGGCTGCATGGTACATCCACAATGATCGCCTTGAACCTCACCAAAGCACCATTGAGCCCACCAGAGTTGCAACACCATCATTCCCAGAGTGCTCAAGCATTGAAGACAGATAAGGCAAATTTGAATTCAAATCAAATAAGGCTGAAAAAAAAAAAAAAAAAAAAATAAGGCTGAAAAAAAAAATTAATAAAAATAAGGCTGAAATCCGACTGTCAGGAAATTCCCCATCCACACTGTCACCAGCAAATCAACAGCCACAAAATTATCCTCCCAGTCAATGAAATCTACACACCTTAACTTATAATCAACATTTGAAATCTTTCCCCAACTATGTAGATCCAGCAGCTACTAGCAAACCCTCACATCATCTAGGTTGCCCATCTCAGCATCAACCTGTCCACCCATGAAAGAAGAGTATGGGATTTGATCAGCCAGTGCCACTCATCCACCCAATTCATCATATTCAGTTTAACATGAATACCAGGTTCAGAAGGACCATCTTCTTTAACCTCTCAAATCTCCCTAAGCAGGCTACCACATCCACCTTCGATGGCCAACCCAACCACCAACTCAACCCTAAGCATCCTTGCTCCACAACAAATAGATCTCCACTCTGAAACCCTCTTTATTCCCCCAGATCATTAGCCATGGATCTCCCTGAAATGCACAAAACCACTATCGTGACCTGTGTCTTGTAAAGTACACTAGTGAACAAGAATCTCCACCATGCCTGGGATAAGATCACCCAAAACAAGGACTACCATCTACTTGGAAATTTCCCATTGTTCCACTACAATAAGCCAAAAAACTCCCAAGGAGGAAAGACACTATGTGCCTCATCAACTAAAAGCTCCTAGCACATAGATAACAAAACACCAAGCAAACCAATCCACCATTTTGAAATGATGGATAACGCACCACATAGACAAGACTAGGAATTGAAGTGCACCTTGCATCCATTCATCTGATCATACTTTAGCTCCAAAACTTCCTTCAGTTCCTTACCGGGTAGGAGCAAAAATCCTACCATCAATCTTAGGAGACTTCTCCACCACCTTGATCAGGATAGGTTATGAAGGGCAGATCACTCCACCGGGCCTCTCCAGGTGAACATTACAGCAGACCTTAACTTCTCCATAATCTTGATCAGGATAGGTTATGAAGGGCAGATCACTCCACCTGGCCTCTCCAGGTGAACGTTACAGCAGACCTTAACTTCTCCATAATCTTGGTGGTCCTCAACTCTGATAGGTCCACTCTCAAGCTATTAGGTATAGAAGAAATGCAAGTCATCTCTCCTCTAGGAATGTAATCAAATAGAGCATCTTTGAAAGAACCCACCACCCTTCCTCCTGGTTGGACCAAGGGGAGATTCCTAGGACAGTCACCCATAGTTACAACTAACACCTCTACTTGCACAGAAAACCTCCTTGTGAACAATTCATCTACATCTTTGGCAAACCCAACTATTGTGACACTCCTTGCTCCAATGGCCATGATCAAGGCATTTCAAACACCGCCAAGAAACCAATGCCATCACACTTCCCAAGACCACCCTATTAGCTTCAGTTGCAAAAGAGCTGGGCTGCTCCTTTTTCCCTCCAGACCCGCCACTCTTGGCAGTAGATAGATAGAAAGGTCTCCCATCATTCCTGAACACCATCCAACCATCACCTTCATTGGAGGGTTGCAGCAGTCTCCCCATCTTCAACATATCATTCCCTATCATTAACAATAATACAAGGTTCATTTTCCCCTATTATTCACAATTCTCATCTTGAAATCCAAATCAGCAACCCAAAGGAACTAAATTAACCAATCAGTATTATAAATATCCTAGATACAACATAATGCATGGAATAATTATACAAAATTGGAAAACATGCATAAGAAAAATATCAAATATCCAAGGTTGCAATCACAAACAATACTTTATTTTCTTATTAGGATTTTTTAGAAATTGTTACCAAAAAAAAAAATTTCTCAATATAAATAGTAAACATTATATAGGGATTGTTCAAAAATCAAAAATTAAAGAATGCATTAATTAATATAGGGATTGTTCACCAACCCCACTCTTATACTCTGGAAGTGGAAAAAAGTGATTTTTAAGTAAACGATTTTGAAATAAGAGGAAGGGGAAGAGTAATTTTGATAATGGAAGGAGTAAATTAAGGAATGTAAATGTCAATATGAAACTAAGAATATTTCTGGAAGTTGGAAGTAGGGGAAATGAACGATATCATAGACTTGGAACAAAACTAGGTGAAACCATTCAAATCCAAGAAAATACATAAGATGAAAGGTGCAAAAAAAGAAGAAAATAGTGGACAAAAAAAATAAGAGAAAAATAGTAGAGGTTCATGGTACCCTGTCTGACACTAAAAATGGCTCAAGTTGATTGTTGCATAGATTAAATAATGCATGTCATAATATTTGCTTCAGATTCCTTCAAGGTTAATCATAAGTCCTTAATTTTTTCCATTAAAGTAGCTGAATAAGGTACTCTCTTCCCACAGATTTTATGCAGGCCTCGCATGTACATGTTTAGTGGATCATCTTTAACAACATTCACAGCACTGAATAAAGAAGCAATATGACAGGCAAGGAACAATTTTGAATAGTCTTAAAGAAGATTCCAACTACAGGATGTTCAAGTCTAACAGATAAAAAGTATCTCAAAGAGGTAGTATCTAGTGAGAAAGATTATCAAAATAAGAGACTATTTAATATAACAGATTATCACAATTTCTCTTTGTATTACATTGTAAAGAATAATAATCTCATGTTTACATTGTCAAGAGCCAAGTAACACAGAAATTTAACCTGCTCAGAACATGTTCCAATAGCAACAACATAAACAACACCCATTCCAAATTTTTCAAGTCTTAAGCTTTATTAAAAATTTGAAATAAATCATACCACATCAAGTTTAATAATTGCATCCAACAGTTTCTGAATGCCGTCAATGTTTGACAGGACCTGTGCAGAAGTCATTCAACTAACTAATTCATAAGAAAGAAAAATACAATTAAAGTTAACTGAATGAAGCCTACCATATCAGTTAAATCTGATAACACATGTTCCTCAGCTTTTGCCACTATGGAATGTGCATGTTGAAGGTCATCATTTAACGGTACAGCTACTAGAGGCTCCACCAAGTTTTCATGACCTGAACCACTACGAAGCCAGTGCTCAATCAGATTGAAGAAACTAGTAGTTCTCTGTTCCAACTCTGTTAGCTAGCATAAATAAGTATCAAATACATTTAAAGAATACCCAAAAAAATGTATCTAAAAGAAAACTGAGAATGACATCAACAAACAATTGGAAGTGGAGGGTAAACTATGAAAAAAAACATAAATGCAGAAAAGATTGTTGTCTGTTTGGTTGGTCAGTTGGTTGGAACAGTCAATCACATATATATACATCCTTTCGTGTGTGGTTTTTTGAGAGGTAACTACAAGCGAATTTTACATGGCCACCAGACTAGTTCCCCACATAATATACAATACCATAGTTTTGCATGCTTAAGCACTAAAAACTGAGGATATAAAGAGGAAGCATTGAATTATAATTTATAAACACAATTGAACTAGATGTGATTAGAGAAGAAAATATTGCACGATAATTACACTGATACAAAAACAAAATCCGAATTATCAATTTATTTATTTATTTCATTTTTATATGAACTCTTTGGTTATTTTATAAGCTTAACTTTGGTTAAACCATTTATTGGTAACAAAACCTTAGAAAAATAAGGATCCATTTGAAATTACTTTTGGAACAAATACTGCAATGTTAGCCACACCTAGAAGATTATCCCAAAGGCCATTTCAAAGAGGATACATTACTCAGGTTTGGAAGTAGCTAGGTATGTTATTTATTTATTTAAAAAATGTGATGACTGATGAGGAGCTCATGCATTCCACTACATTAGGTCAATCCATATGGGACCATATCTCCAACTAGGGCCCTTAGGCCCCTGCAGCAGTCCTTACAAGGCTAATTTCTCTGACTCTTCCTATCTCTAGAACTACCAACATCACTAGTACAATTAGCCCCTCATGTATGAATGGTTCATGCTGTAGGACTCCAAAATATTTTTTCAGTCACTACAACCATTTCCTTCTACTACTATAGCAACTAGTTTTTTTATATCTCTATATGTATTTGCTATGTTTAAGTTGATTGAATTGTTATTAAGTCAATTATGTTATTAAATTTGTTGCAAAGCAAATGCTTCAACTTAAGAGGGAATGTAAGAGTAAATGATGTATTAATGATATTTGTGTATTGTAAGTTTAGTTCCACATTATTTAACTGGCATTTTCCCTCTTTATGTAGCTTCTACAAATAAAGGCCTTGTGTTTACTTATGAATAATAATCCACTTCCACCTATTTCTACTATTCTCTTAGAAGCAAATTCAGATAACAATTTGATTGCAATTTCTTCAAACTAAAAGCACCTATTCCATTAAAGCATCAACCACCCACCATTTAGCTAAAAAAATAAATTCAAATATTAGTTTACTATCATAAAAATTTAATGGATTAGAATAGTTAAAACTGTTACAGGTCATTCAATCAATACATGAAATTTTTAATCTAACTTGAGAATTGCAATCTTGATCTTGTTAATGACTATCTTTAATGATGTGAAGACATCAAAATAGCCAACAATATCCAATTCATATCAAAGCCATGGATTCAAATAGAACATTGTAAATAATGAAAAAGAAACATACAAGGCTTGAAATTTATCATAAAATGCTATATGCTGTAGTGTTGTACATGTTTATGTTGTACAAGTTCATATAATGAATAAAGAATCATATTGAATCTCCTCTACTTCATAAAGAATAATATTAAGGTACACTATACATCACAGCATGAAATCATGCACTGTTTTCCATATCAAATTCATTACATCATAAAAGAAACAAATCATGGGTTTCTTATTCCCATCAACTTCGCCCACCAGAATTCTTCAAGATCAAATCAATACAATGTCCAAAAAACTTCTTGAAGTTATTATCATCTATCACCTCTATACGATATTCGGTGGTCTAACATCTATGATGACATTAGTAATCAACTTTTTTAGACACCTGTGATCTCTAATATGCTCAGGCATCACAATAGATTTCAAGAAAATAGTTTGACTGTCACAATAAACCACAAAACTAAAAGATTTGTTTCCTAGTGGCATTGATCCATACATCACAAATAATACCCTATACATCAACCACTGTTTCCTCACACTGTCGACAGAACTTTCAAGCTTCTCTTTCATTGCACTTAAGTATTTCTTCAACTCTAGATGTTTGGTGCTTGCATGCCTTTCCTTTCTATCATTATAACATTGATCATATATTTCATATATAATCTTTTTGCTGCCTTTACTAAAATGGAGTTTTAGAATAACTAACTCTAATATTTTCACTAGCATTCGTCCACATCCCTTTGAGGATCTTCTATTTGACCTTGTCTATCAATGAGGTAATGACTTCATCTAAATGATCATACCTTTAGATGTATGCCCTAAACATGCTTAAATAGAGTTTTAGAATAACTTTAAAACAGTAACTATAATCTTTTCACTAGCATTCGTCCACATCCCTTTGAGGAACTTCTACTTGACCTTGTCCACCAATGAGGTAATGACTTCTGACTTCATCTAAATGATCATACCTTTAGCTGTATGCCCTAAGCATGTTAACAATTCCCCTCACCTTTGAAGCAAGCAATGCACATGATCCAATTACCCTCTCAAATTGCTTGGTGCTTGAGTAATTTGATGGTCTAAACCACTCCCTCAACCACTGGCCATGTTAATTGCAACAAGGCCTCTTGATAACAATATCATTCTTCTCAGGTCACACACAATCTAGCAAATAGCCAAAATGTCCTCATCAAAATTGAGATTTCATCTGACATGTTGAAGAGGACAAACATTTCCCATGAAATCTACCAACCACCAAAATGCTCATATATGTTGTTTTGACTAGAGCAGAAACAAATTCATGTCACAGAAATTTCAACAAAACATATCAAATTTTGATTCCATAGTCAAGATACAACATGATCATGGGATGCTCCACTATCAACAAGCTTGGGGCAGTCCTCTCCAAGGTCGATCTATACATGAAAATGCCCATGCCTAAAAGTGATGCCATCATCAAGGACAACCAAAAAGCAGGTCAAGGTGTTGTCATTATTATTTAAATAATTTATTATAATCTAATATACTCATATTAATCTATGGTATTTTTTGACATAAATGTTCAATAATTAAAATAAATTATTTGTACATGTCCAAAATTCATAGTTTTTGGGCATTTTTGTGAACTACCATGTCTTTTACAAACTTCCATCAACATATCTTGATCTCAATTCTTGATTGGGAATGTGCTGAAGTAAGACCCTATCCCACTCGATTGAAAGTAATATGGATAAAAAGAAAAGCTAGTGATGTATTTTAGATGATTATACTACCTGGACAATAATAGTCCTTCAAGATCTGTATGTTTGGCTGCAACCATTCTTAAGCACCATCTTCCATTCAAAACAGTGATTTCCTGAGGTTGCAAAATAAATAATTACATTTATTTCAGTGGAAAATCATGTGATAATGTATTCATGTTGACTAAAAGTTAAAACCCTACCAAATGTGAAACATCCCTTTTGTCATTTCTAACCAAGTTATCCATGAGATGATACAACTGCATAGCAGAAACAGACTAATTGTTAGAAATTTCTTACTGAATTCACAGATGATGCTAAATGTTAATAAGAAAGACAAAACAAGTGTGGTCAAAAATGATGTGCAAGATATGAAATTAAGAGACAATGACGAAAGCACTCTCCACAGTTGTAAAATGTGTGAGTTAAACAAATGAAACGAATAACATATAACAATAAAGAGTTCAAAAGAAGCTATAGGGGAAATTCACAGTTTTAAGGTTTGTTCAACTTCAGGTTAAATACATTCATGGATTTTTGAAGGGAAATCTTCTTTTGACCAATGCAACTTTAAAAAGAAATGCAAGAAGCGATCAAACCTTCTTTTCAAGTGACTGAATTTGATCCCTGGACCTTTTCAGTTCTGAACTCTGAAATAGTAGACAATGTAAAACTATATAGTAGATGATCAAAACACTAATTATGACAAATCAGAATCGCAGCTGAAATTTAACCTTACCAAGTGACAAATAAACTAGAACATGAAGCTAAGTGAAGACAGCATAGGAACCATCATAGAGAGTGGGAGACTGATTATTGTAGAGAGAATTCTTAAAGAACTGAAACAATGTAAGAATTAAATTATGAATCATCTTAGATTGATTATTTTAGATAATTCTCTAAAATGATTGTTGTATATATCGAATTGTGTTATGTGGGTTACTACATAAATGGAAGTCCATGTAAAGACAGCCTTATATGGTAGCTACATGGTTAATGGAGGAACATAGATTTTTCCTCTCCTAATCACATGGTACCGAAGTGTTCTGGTATAAATGCTAGTCAGTCTATTGAAGGTAGATTCGGAATAATAGTCATCAAGGACCCTATTTTGCTATATGATGATTAGTGTTTGGTTGTTATTATTATTACCTTGTATTTCTGGTGTCATTATGTAAGTATATAAATATGACTCTGAATATGGGGAAAAAAAAAGACAAGTTGGGAGATCAAAAGGCACGTGCAAGCATTACCAACCTAATCCTCTAACATATTTTGCAATTACCAACTTTCGTTTTTCCCTTTTTCCCATTATCTCTCTCTACCTTGCCAACTTACTCACAACGTCCATGATGCCATTTCACACATGCAGGCAAGTCACAAAGGGCAACGAACAAACAAAACACATCTTAGTATCAAAACATGATAATCAGGAGGAGAGGATGAAGCTGAGTGATCAAGAGGCTTTCAAAATCCTACTGGATGAGGTCATCAAAAGCCTAAAAATCGACCTCAAAAGTAAAATAGAGCTCAACCGAAATTGTAGTAAAATAAAACCCTAGGCAACAAGATCTCAAACTTAGCTAAAAAGCTACAAGTGGTAACAAGGAATAACCTTGAGGTGGGATGCGGTTGAGGACTAAAAAGCACCTATCAAGGATACAAGGAGGCAACTCATCTCAAACCCATTACTATCAAGTTTCCATCTTTGACTAGGACACAATAACCTAAAATACAGATATCCAAGGCAGAGAAATATTTCTGATTTTATTGAGTGCTAAAGGATTAAAAAGTCACTATCACAACATACATTTAGATGGCGCCATGTTGGAATGGTTTCAGTTCATCCATAGGGGGGAAGAGCTAGATTGGAAAGGATTGTCCAAGACCACCTTAACGCTTTGGTTTGTTCTCCATTTGTTTGTTCTCTACCAAGGAGGTCAAGTCCACCCTCAAACCATCATGTCTCTACCTCCTCTGATGGGGTCACCATCCTTGAGTGCCCTCCCACATCCTTGTTGACAGCTTATGATGTGGACATCATAGTTGGTGGGGATGGTTGCATTGAGGAGAGAGCTTAAAGGAAGGAAATGAGAAAGAGAAAAGGCGCAAGAGAGGAGTATGCAAGGGTAAAAGAGCTAAGGTTGAGCAATAAAAGGAAGGGAGAAGAAGAACAATAAGAAGAAAAATGCTTCTATTTGTTGCATGTAATGTCCTCAGTGTGGATTTAAATAAACCTTACATCATCATCTATATTGTCCTCCTGGTTCTATCCAACCAGGAAATTTCCATGGATTGACCAAATCCAAATTGTAGATCACATCTAGATTGGCATATTGCTCAAATCCAAGGATTTTTTGTAAAGCAAAGTATTGGATCAACCAATCTTTTTCACCTACTGATAGTAGGTGCAGCTATTGCCAACATAGAGGATCTAAATTCAGGTCTTGATAAGCTTGCACTTAGACCAATAAATTGTGTTATTTTTACATGATTTAATTATCTAAAATATTATGAGTTCATTTTAACAAAATCCTTGCATGCATGTATGGTCAAATCTAAGCAACATATTGGTGTTATTGTGAATGGTACATGTACTCTTATTTGTATCTTTTAAATTTAAGAATTGATGTATCTGTATCTATGGTTCTATAGGGCATCTAGATTCCCCTATCCAAACCAGGAAATCATAGACAGTTATCCAAAATTCAACAAGTATGAAGCTTCATAAAAAATAACCATATTTTGTTATTTTTGGATTGAAATAGATGACATGTTATTTTTTTGAACTTCTATAGAACGTACAGTATTTATTGGGAGGCCCAATTAATTTGAACTTTTGGTTTCATCACAGAGCATGATTACCAGAGGAACGGCTCTATGATATTTTATGTTTAGCTAATAAGCATTTAGTTGCTTCTAATAAGGAACGGAATTTTATTTGCAGAAGTATCAGTTTTCTTGTTTTTTTTAGAAGTACAACCTTCTCCATCCTAAGGGGGGGTTTGTGTTCTCAGAAATCAATGAAAAGGAAAATTTGAATAAAATATTTTTAATTTTTAAAAATTAAATATAAATTTTCCTAAATTTTCATAATATGCACAAATTGTCTCATAAAATTTTCTATTTCCAGATTTTTAACATTTCAACAATAAAAAAAATTTCATATTTTCCTTTTCATTGATTTTCAAAGAGCACAAACACCCCATAAAAATCAACTAGAGTAGAATTTTGGATATGTTTCTACTTTCTACACAATAGTGGCTTTTGAAGTTTAAATGAAAAGTGCATATTGTCCAGAACATAAATGCAATAATTTGTCAGTAACACTACTATCATGAAACTGGACTATAAGAGCATACCGCACTGTCCTTTACCATCCCTTCGTCATCTATAACTCGATGTATTTTGTTGACAAGTTGACGATTTATTATCAGAGGCAGTATCTGAAAGATAATTCAAATACAAAATTATATTACTAGAAATAGATAATGATGCATTACTGGAAATTAAAGATACTGTTAATCTGCAAACAATTATAGAAATTTCAACCCCTTTGGTCGTTTCCATCCTCTGTAAGAATTATTCTTGCATTCTATAATGTAGGAAATTAGGAATCATACCATTTCTGTGAGAGGCACAAAAAGGTTATAGCGGTCCAAATCTTCTTTAGACATTGCTTTTAGACTGAGTTGCAATGTCTCACAGGACTGTACAAGGCAAGCAACAGCCAATGCTTCTGTTCCACTCAAGGGAAACCCTCTTAAGGCTCGTTCCACTGCTGACTTCACCTTTGAGATTTACAAAAGATGTAAACATATAAGTTGCAAGTACTTGAAGTGACTTAAAATTTTCATGTTAAAAAAATATATCCGCAAAAGGTGTATGGAAATATAAAAAATCAGATGTGTGTTATTTTTCTATGATAATCTTATTGGTTTGTGCCAAAGACATTACGAAATGAGAATGATCTCCTAATTTATTGATGACTTGCTTACATCTCTAAGGGAAAAGTGCAATCATGCTTTTTCTTGGTCAGTGATTCAATCTCCTTTGACAACCCTAGGTTCAAGCCAACTCTTGTCATCTTTTTTCAACACTGTATAAGTTAGGTCGATTGTTCAAGTTTATTCTAGATTAGGGAGTGTGACAATGGAGTATGATGTAGCAAAGGGAAGGTCCAACAGTGGCAAGAAACCTTAGGAAAGGAGTTGACAGTAATGGAAGGGGGCCATATGGCCCTAGCAGTGGTGGAAATGGGAACTCAAGTTCCTAGAGTGACTAGCAACCGTGGGAGGTACCTCAATAGGAGATAACAATGACGGTAGGAAGTAGAAGGGTTGGAGGAAAGGAGGCAATAACCAAGTACAGTTGGAGGCTGTTGCTATCAATGACAGAGAGGTGTGAGACCTATCACCTATGGTGGTGGATGGCGACAAACTAAGGTTTGGAAGGAAGAGGAAGATGGCAAATCTAGTGGAGAAAGATGATGAGAAGCAAGGTACCAAGTAGCAGTGATGGCTAAGGTTTCTCTCCTCTTTCTCTTGCTCTGTATATAAAGTCCAATTGTTGGTACCATGTGAAGACAATAAATGGTGGAAGTAATTAATTTATTAACAAAACATAAGGTCTCTATGCATAGAAGCCACATAGAAAAGACAATAACAAATTAAGTAATGTAGGACTAAACCCTCATGCACAACATACAACACACATATAATATCCTAATATTCTAGCACTATCATATTTATTGAGAATAAATAAAAGGATATAGAAGAAGACCTAACTAGATTGGAGCATTTGCAAAAATTGTTTGCTGAAAAGGGGAAATGGAAAGTGAAATGCTTTGGTTAATTTCCATGAATTTATTAAAGATAGAAACTAAAGACAAGGAAGTGTGACAAACAAATGAAAGTTCTAACTGCTAAGACAGAACAATCTGAATTTCCTCAGAGGTGGAATTCAATTATTTTAACAGGCGAGACAAACATGGATCGCACAATGCTAGACTGTTGTAGCTGAATGATCGGCATAAATTTAAGCACAAAACAATCCACCAGCATGTGTTTGTTTAACATGGATCGTTCTGAACTAAACGCACCCGTTGAAATATATCTTAGTAAAAAAAAAAAAAACACACACACACACACACGAACCATAACGGCATCAACGCCACTGAAATCCATCCCACCGACTCCATTTTTGAGCATCTCGACAGCAGCAGCAGTCTCCGCCAAAAGACTCTTGCTTTCCTCGTAACTCACCCCCAGTGACCACAGCTTCTCCTGCCAAGCCAACGCCGAAGTAAGAAACGACTTCGCCAACCAGAACCAGCCCCAAACGCCAACGCAAACGAGGCACCTTGGTGGCGTGGCGCCCCAGCGCGGTGCCGGCGAAGGAAGCAACGCAGTCGCAGACTGTGTCCCACTCCAGCACCCGGAGGCTACTCAGAAGGGCGGAGGGATCCGGGGAGGAGGTGGATGTGCTGGTTACGTGTAGTGGATTGGGGAGGCATCGGATGCGAAACCGGAGGCGGTTCGGTGGGGAAGGGGAGGAGGAGGAGGAGAGCGGAGGAGCGACGGAGAGGGCGGAGAACGGTGCCGATGACAGCATTTGGTTGGTACAGACCATCGCTCACCGGTACGAGCTTCGTTTCCGTGGATTTTATTTTATCTATGCTTAAAATCAATTAATTAATATAAAAAATTTACACATGATATAAATTAATAAAAGTCCTAAATTTTATTCATTTATTACTTATTTTAACTTTTAAAATCACTTTTATTTTCGTAATAACATTTTTATTTTCTAATATTCTCTTTTCATTTTTCTAATCTAAACAATCACTAACGTAATATCACTTTTAAAAGTACTTTTACCTACTCAGAAATGATGGAGGACAGATGAATGTACATTTAAGGTACGTTTAGCGACAAGTTTTTTTAGCTTTAAAAGTTAAATAGAGGTGAAATTGAAATTAATTTCATAAACAAAATTAGAATTATATAATAATTACATAATAATTTAAGTGATAAAAATTTATACATTAAAATCTATACAGTAATAATAATGTTAGGAATATTTTTTAGAATTAAAAAAAGTTACAACCAAATGGAACCTTAAAGTTTGTTTAATAAAGATTTTTTAATTCTAACTTTAACTTTAGACAAATTCTCGTATATCATCATTAACATACAAACTATTATGTTCAAATTTTTGATCTTGTTCAACTTCAACTTTAAATAAACTTATATACTTTATTATTATTATACAAATTCTCATCTTATAATTTATTATTTTTATTTTTATATTACAATTTATCGTAAAATTCAACTAATTTGATAACAAGACTTAACTCTGTCATATTTGAAGTTAAAATAGTTCGCCAAATACACCTTTAGTCCTTTAGTTTCTTTCATTCATTATTTCTAATATAAGACCTTTTTAGTCTTTTAAGGGAATATTATACGTAATATCATGTGTAACGTATATAGATTAATTTTGATATTATATAAATTTTATTTTATTAAAATTAATTAATCAATAAGATATAAAAATTTTACATATATACTTTTAGAAAATTTCGCCATCGACCTGGAGCGACCTCGCGGGAGAACCGAGCTCGAGGAACCGTGATTTTTAAAAGATAAATCGACGATTTTAAATGGTTGGTTAAAGATATTATAGATATTTATCTTATGATTTAAATATATTATTTTAAAATTTATCGATAATAAAAATTATAATTAAAATTGAAATGGCAAACAAATATAATCATAATTTACAGTCCTCTTTCGTTCATGTTTATCACTCATAAGTATTAGAAATTAAGATTTAAGATTTAGGATTTAAAATTTTTAAATTTACAAAAATTGTAAAATCACATAACCTGATATCATAAATTACAAAAATTATTCTTATTTCTTGCTAATGACGTTATAAATTGCACAACTGGTTATGCTTTTATTTTTCTAATGAATTGCATAACGATATATCAAATTTAAAATGCCATCATTTTGATCACTAATCATCCGCATCAAAAATGGCCTCATAATAATAATGCAGTATTTTGAAAATTTCACATATATCTTTCTTTAAGAGTCTTTCTCATAACCATTTGTTAGCACTCAAGAACAAACCTCAGATAAAGTATACATTGGAAATTCTCAAGGGCACTAGCATGCTTGATTGCAGACCTTCACTCACACTTGGACAAGATGTATAGCTTTCAATGACACTCAAGAAAGGAATTGAGAGAACCCAAAGCCAATTTGGGTGGGAGAGAATACAATCAGCTAATTAAACCTTATTTTAACATCCCATGTTTCAAATATACAAATTAAGTAGTCGACATGTATTTGTTTCTTGAGGAATGATTTAGTAACAAGATATTTCAATTTTAAATATTGTAAAAAATTGAAAGTTGAATCTTATAATAAATAAAATTGAACTTCACAGTAAATTATGAAATAGAAATTTGTACATAAAAATTTATAAAATAATAATAATACATAAAAATTTATATAAAACTAAAATTGAAATTGAAACATCATCACCAAACAACCCTTGAACCATTGGAAACTTTTCAACTCAATGATCTAATAGATAAAACTTTGTTAAAATTAACTTTCAAAATCACTTCCAACATCATTATTACTATACAAACTCTAACATATAAACTTTCACTACTTTAATTATTATGTAACTTTAACTCAATTCACAAAACTAACTCTA
This sequence comes from Amphibolis antarctica, assembly GCA_024699675.1. Classification (NCBI taxonomy): domain Eukaryota; kingdom Viridiplantae; phylum Streptophyta; class Magnoliopsida; order Alismatales; family Cymodoceaceae; genus Amphibolis; species Amphibolis antarctica. The sequence goes on from JAMKPZ010002272.1 coordinate 78,203, forward strand.
TTTAACTTCTAAAGCTAACTGAAACTAACCTCAAACGAAACCTTTCATACATAACATGTACAATCTAATTTGATCATCACTCATACTAATTGATTAAACTATTTGTCTTCAATTTTAAGGCCTTGGATTCGATTGCTTACTTTTTTTTGTTGAGGATATCAAAATTATTATTTTTAAAAAACCCCACAAGACAAATAGACCAAAAAGATTTTCAAACAAAAATGTCTAACCTTGCTTGAAAGGAGCATGGAAAATTATGCATATATTTTCTTAGGGGCAATATTGTCTTCTCACTTACCAATTTCTAATGTGAAAAGCTAGTTGATTTCTAATGTGAGAGGTTGTGCTCTTGTGAAGACAAAGGAGCCCCCACCAACTGCTCGTCCTAAAAGCATGTCCCGATCCAAATACGAGAGATAATATAATCCACCAGGGGACGTTCTGTAAAATGATGAAGGATGATGACACTATCAATTGCAAATAAGATAAGCTTAAAAGACAGACTAGAATATCATTATGCACATAGAGGCTACAACAATGTGACCTGACTATTAGCAGAGAACAACAACGCTTTAACGGTAGGTGATTGATGGATAAAAATGTAAAGAACTTGTGATATCCAAGGAAAAAATTATTCATTATGCTTATCTACAGGACGGTTACTAACTTCAACTATTTGTTAAAAGGAACTACTTACAACATTTCTATTCCCTGGCCTTAAAAGGAACTACTTATCTACGGATGTTCACCGACATTGATTGGGACAACCATGTATGGATGAAGATCTAAAAAAAAGAAAATACTGGTCCATGATGCAACAACATGTGATTAAATGTTCGTCATGTTTCTCCAAAGGATGGGTATCAACTTTAACTATCGTGTCACAAATAATGGTTTATAATGTCATTTCTATTCATTGACCAGTAGCTAAGCCAGTCGTATATTCACATATTTAATTTACAAAAACACGCTAGGATGAAGATAAAAATGGAAAATAAAATATGTGTCCATGAGGCAACACATGTCTATTTATTAACTAACAATTTCCTAGATTTCCAAGTTCAGTGCACAATCCATAACATGCTCATGGTCATGGGTTTTTATAGGTTCCATTCACTTAGTGACAGATAAGCTGAACTGACTTTAAGTTATGGCTTGACCAAATTTTAGTACATGTAAGAGTTTTGATAATTTGATCCACGCATTATAGGCATGATTCTCGAGGCTAGATTTTGTGAGCCTTCATCTTGGACCATGAAATAAATATGTGATTCAAGAAAATTAATCAATAAAAAAAACATTTTACCCTAACACAATCAGTTATGGAATGAGCTTCTAAGAAATGAGTTTCTTTGAAGTAAAAAAAGAACCAAGTTTAAACTTGGTTTTTCACAATGCAAGATTGAAACTGGACAACATACTTTAGCAAAAGCACTGCGTCTAGGAAAATAAGCATGTTTTTGGTATTGTCTATCGTTTTGAATCCATAGTATTTCTTCTTAAATGATAATGGAAACACTAACCATATACCATTCCAAATCTGCTTCTTTTATTTATACACACATACACATAATGTAAGGTTACCATCTGCATATATAAATAAAATGTACCTGTCGGAGCTTCTTAATGGAATCTGAGCTCTGAAAGTTTGAATAAACTGCAACATCTACGGTACAAAAGCTAAATCAAAGGAAAAATAACAACACTGAATTTATTGGTATTTTCAGAGAGCAGTACCAGTGCATAGCCTTTTATTGGAGGTAAGACTGCATAAAATCGAATCCTTTTTGAACCACTCATTTTTGAAGACTTAAGATTAATAAGGAATGAAGCTAAATCTTGAATCTTTTTGAGGGGAAAATCTTGACATAATTTTAACATCATAATGGCTCCAAGTAGCCATAGCAATGGTGTGGATCACCTAAGCAACACTAGGCAGTTAAATATAAATTATATATATTATAGAAATAGTGTTCATGGCCCTCTTTTTCATCTTATTGTTCAGGTAGATAAACATGGTTGTTCACCCGTCATCTACACAATCAAAATAAGTGAATCAACTAAAAAAGAAGAAAATTGAAGCTAAAAAGTAGAAATTTGTCCAACTGAATGGGGTATGAACCAGCAACATTTAGACACACTAGTGGTCCACTCAGCCTCCCTAGAAGTCCCATTGCCTCACTACCGACAGTACTTCTAGACTGCCTACCAAAACACTTGTAAACATCATCCAATTGATGGGGGGTACTTTGGATACAAGCTGACCTCATACTCATTGCACACATCTTCCCATACCAACCCATCTCAAATGTGATAAACCTGATTGACCAAAGTGTTGAAATCACCAAGCCAAAGGGATTATTTCATCAAGCTGCACAAGTTCAGCAATAGGTCCTCATCATTTGGTTTGACAAAAGACCTCTCACAATTGGCTAGGACCACCTACACACATAGCCTCAATCAACTAATTAATTGCAACTAAAATTTTTCTCACAAATATTGGCCGCCCCACCTGTATTGATGGGCTGACCACATTCATGCTTTCTACCCTGTCCTACTGATAATTGATATTTGTGAGTAGATCATCTGAGATAAAGCATTTCACATATAGTACCTGCAATGTGGGACATAGGGAGTAATACTTCCTAAAATTTAGGACTACATGTGATACATTTACATTTTTTGATGTGAACAGTCACTAAGCATGAAAGAAACATGTAGAATTGTGATTACCTCTAAATTTAAGAAAGTTCGAGGTAGGATTGCGGGGGCTAGTAAAGCTTGCAATTCCTCATTGATCTTTATATTTCCTATGGAGACCTAAAAACATGGAAAATAAATTAAAAATATTGATCAATTCACAATGCACATTAATTAATGATGTCTCAGAAGGAAATTAGCTATACTATTATATGTCACCATTGAGATCAAGCAGCACTTGCTTAGTTTTTTTTTAAAAAATATACTAGTTAAGTTGTTATGCAAGGAATGACTAAGTGCTAAAGGATTCCTACTCTTGATTCTTAGCTAATTCTAACAAAAAGATCAGTTCCCTAGAAGTCATAGTTATAGTGGGAGCTGGGAAGCACCCATTGAAAATTTCACCCATTCTAGTAAGTTCACTTTTACCACTTGTGGAGGCTTTCAACTAGACAAGATGATTTTTGGTTGAGTGAAAATGTGACATGTAAAAGAAACATCACAGATTATACAAGGCATTCCATGCCTGTGAAAGTATTCCTCTTTGACTAAGGATGGTGAAAGAAAGGAGGGAATCTGAGAGGATTCAGAGGTTGTACATCTTCCATAAAAGTCATCCCAGCGCATTGTTATGGTACTGTCTCTAAAAGTTGGACCAAGGATTTCTTCGTGGTATAATTCTCCCATTCCCAAATCCCAACTTAAGTACATCATGATCACCTGTAAGGGCCTTTTTTGGCAATACCTTTTTATAGTATCTCCCTTTTGTTCTCATACTTCGTATTTCAAGAAAAAATCACAGAATCAATTTGATGCAATGTAAGTGCACATTAAATATGCTTAACACTAGGAATAGTTGACTTTCTATAATGGAGTCAAATGAAAACTAAATTTCATGTTCAAGTTCGAAATTTGAATTATGAATGAAGATCATAACCATTATGATGTTTGTGGGCATATTTTGTTTTGCTAGTGTTAAATGTGGTTTTCAACAAAACCTGTTTCTTGACCATACCGAATGTTCATACTTCATAGTAGCTCTACAATACTATAATGACAGATATCTGTAAATTTCATAATAAATTTCCAATACTAATGAACCTCTTCAAATTGAAGGTATATGTTGCGTTTTGAGAAAACAGAAAACTTTGCAGAAACCAGCAAAGTAGCACCATCTTGTTCCTGCAAAAAAAATTGCAATACTCTTTATGTTCTTTAAATGTTTAATGTACACTTTTTAGATATTACATGTGTTAGAAGTCATACAAGGAACCAAAAAGGATGCACATTTACATTTTGAGAAACATGTGATACCATCTCAACTGGTAGCAGATTATATTCCTTTTTTATAAAACATGTCTAGCAGATACAATGAACTTTCATTTAACCTAAGACTTATTTTATATTTTTTAATTTATTTTAATTAATTATCTTGTATTGGTCTGTATATGCTGCATATCATCATTTAGCATCTTCATTTGCCATTGTGTAGTTTTTGTCTTGTGTAAATCATCGTCTTCAATTGTGGCAGGACAGGAGGCAACAGTGTCATGTCCAACTTGTTCAGTAAACATCTTTCTATCTTCGACAGAGGGTGCAAGAGGCTGCATGGTATCATGAGATATTTCTGTAGTCAAGGGGCAAGAGAGGTGACCGTAACAGTTATGCCTTGGTTTCTAGGTCTAAAGTCCTGCAACCTAGAACAAAAGGAGGCCTTGGTCTTCAGTATCAAGGGAAATAGTTATAGCATTCAGTGGATGGAGGAGAGGGGTGAGCTTCTCTGGCAGAAGATAATTTTGACAAAGTGTATGGTGATTGGGTACCTTTAACAGTTATGCCTTGTGACTCCTAGGGAGTTAGATGTGTATGGAAGGATGCTCAAGTCAATGAAGGTGGTTCAAGAAGGTTTGCAGGTAAGGGAAGAGAATGAAAAATGGGCTAAGTTCTGGATGCAAAGGTGGCTAGATCACTACTCACTACAGGTGTCCTTTCTCAACTTGTTCCAAATCACTGCCAAGTTCTTGATTATACCTAGTTGCTCTTTTGTTATGAAGTCCAGAGCTCAGCTAAGTTCTTAATACATTTTGTTGGTGCTGGAACAGTGGTAGGTGTTTTGAATAGCTTACCTCTATAGTAACATTCATTATAGAGGTGCTTCAAGTGGAGTTCGCAGATCATGTGTGATACTTGCTTATCAAAGTAAATTAATGGCACTGTAGCCACTTGATCACTAGTTAATTCTAGCAGTCTTTAATTCTAGCACTCTAGGTCAAAAATCAGATGTTTTACCTCTAACAAGCTCGGTATGCTCCATCTAACAACATTACGAACAATGCCTCCGTCCAACCGTCCCTGGCACTCAAATTTCTGGAAAACCTGCCCCACCTACACATAACAAGCAGACGGACAGAGAAAAACCCCGTTGTCGCGCCACTCAATCCCCTGCACAAGCAACAAACGCAACCAGGATGGAAGCCAAACCTTAAAGAAGGGAAACCTTGCCGCAGTCTCGAACAGGATCAGAACATCGGAGGCGGAGGTGTAATTCAGCCGCCACGTTCCGTCCAATCTTTCGAGATCCACAACCGACCCGGCTCCAAAGGCCTCCACACAAACCTTGACAGCAACGATAAGTAAAGCCACTCAATCTAAACCCCACACCTACGACGACGTGAGGGAAGGCGGAGAAGGACGGTACCAGGGCTTCCTCGATGGAGGACCGCTGATCGGGGGAAGTGACGAGGCCGCGCTGCGTGTCCTGGACTGCTCTGAGGAGGTCGTGCTTCCTCCTCTCCACCTCCACTGGGGACGGCGTGGTGGTGGCGCCGGCGACGAGGGCGAGGGGGAGGAAGGAGGATTTCTTCCTGTTATTGTGCCTCCCCGGTGGCGATCGCCGTGGCCTTGCGGCGGCAGGGGGCATGGAATGCAAGCAGACCACCGACGATGAGTTCATTGCCGACGAGTCTCGCAGTTCTCGTGCGGGTGTCGTTTCGGTTTTTTTCTTTTTTCTTCGACAGTCGTAAATCGTTAGTTTGAAAAAAATTATACTGTAATTTTGAATTTTAAATTATAAATTTTAATAAAAAATCTCTCAAAGAATACGTTTGTTAACGAGATACGATATGGCGTGATGAGAATCGAGATGTTTTACGTAAAATATATGATTTTCAAAGTGACAAATAAGTAAAAAATTATTGTAAATTTTTATACAAGGAATTTTTAATTTTACCATTGTCAAAAAGATTTTATTTACTTATTAATAAATATCATAATAAAATTCTTATAATATAGTGAACATGTAGACAAAAAAGTCAATAAAAAAATCAAAATTTTCCTTTACCAGTGCACGTACTAACGAACAGATAAATGGAAAATTCAATGGAGACACCTAGAATTTCCTCTATTAGAGCAAATTGTAGTGAATGGCTAAATGGCAAATCTGATGAAGACACTTAAAATTTCCTCTACTAGTGCAAATACTGGTGAACAATCAAATAGAAAATACAATGAAGACACTGGATTTTCCTCTACCAGTGCAAATTATAGTGAATGACCAAATGAAAAATATGGTGAAGACACTTAGAATTTCCTCTGAGGACAATGTAGATAGATCAGGGTATAACAAATTGGGATGCAATGAATGCGAACATGGAGAATCCAAATGTGATGAAGTGGAATGCAATCAAAGGAAAAGCTACCATAAACACACACAATTTGGGGAAGACAATGCGATCGATTCGAATGCGATAGAAGAAGATGCGACAAAAGAGGAATGCAGTCAAGCGAGATGTGGCAAAGAGGGGATGTGGTCGATGATGATGTGGTGGATCAAGAAGCTAGGATATGCTCAAGGGTTTGCATGATGTGTGGTGAGTGATGGATCAAGTGGCCCTCTAGGGTTTTGCGACGGATTAGGTAGCTACGTTGTCAATTTTTAGGGATTTCCCATGATTAGTGTGGGGAAGGGTGTACATGACGGTTCGAGATGGAAATGTACGATAAAAGTATTTTTGGTATTTCATATTAACCGTTACAAATAAAGAAACTACTACAATTACTATTTATTTTCTTGTTTTACTATAATTACTATGTGTAACTAACATTGTGTAATAAAAACATTACATCACCTTATTAACAAATACAGCAAAAGTATGGTTTGATTTGGTTGTAATTTTTTTAACTCTTAAAATCATTTTTAATATTATTATTATTATACAAATTCTAAAATATAAAATTTTATCATATAAATTACTATATGATTTTAATTATATTCATAAAATTAACTTTAACTTTAATTTCAACTCTATCCAACAACTTAAATTATTATGTAATTTTAACTATCTGTTTACAAAACTAACTTTAACTTTAACTCAATCTAACTTTTAGAGCTAAAAAAAACTATCTTCAAACACACCTTACATTTATTTGTACATATTCCTAACTTTTGAAGTAAATTAAAGTAATTTTAAGTGTGGTGTAAATAATTACAATCATAAAAACTCATCTTAACTGTGTAATATTTTCTTTATTTTTTTACAATTTTAAATTATTACAGTATTTAAAACCTTAAAAGTGGTCAAACAAACGACCTCATGAATGAATTAACCGAGGTTTTAATTTATAATGAATTTTGCAAATATTTATTGTGTATAGTATATATTTTAATAAATAGTATAATAGAAGTAAAAAAAATTATTATATTTGTTATAAAGAAAAATTTAAAAAATTAATTTATTTTAGGAATTTGTTAATCTAAACAAATATAAACTCTACGTTTACATGCTTTACCAAACAAGTTTGGGCAGGTGGTGTGGTAAGGTGAGGTGAGTTTTATGATTTTTTTAAAATTATATAATTTATAATAAAAAAAGTAATGATAGTGATTTTTTCAAAAATTTAATGAATAATGAATAATATATGTAAAAGAATAATAAATAGTATTTGTTATAATAATGTGATGATAATTTTTTTTTAAGAGTTGTGATAAATAATGAATAAAATATGTAATATAAAAATAAATAATTTTTATTATATTAATGTGATGATAGTTTTTTTGAAAATTATTATATCTAATAAATAGTAAATAACTTAAAAATTATTTGATAAATAATATTATAAAAGGAATAGATTCTCTGATGGTACTATTAGAGTGTCATCTCTAGTGATGTCACTTTTGGATGGTCTAAATTAAATTTGGCTAACTATACGAATACGAAATACTATTCATTGAAACACTATACACGAGGAAAAATGTTATAAACACATAATTTGTATAGTTGCTTCCTAATTATACAAACTTATTTTATATAATTAATTAAATTTAATCTAAACTGTCAAAATAACACCACACTCTAATAATATCGTTAAAAATAACATTTTATCATTGAAGTATCAATTTTTTTAAATAAAATATTATAAATAAAAAATAAAATTACATAAAATAAAATGCTCAATCAGACACGGGCCGAGACATGCGGGGCCGGTCCGTGTACGAATCTGGGCTTTCACGGTCCGGAGTCCGCCGAAGGGTGCCAGCTCAGCGCCGCTAAATATAAAGCGCAGAACAAAAGGAGGCGGCGGAAAGAGATCGGGAAGGAAAAGAATCGGATGTGAGGTGATGGAAAGGTGAGGTCGAGGTAATCGACTTCGACCGACGACCGCCTTTTGTCTCCGGCGAAATGCGGGCATTGCAACCATTGCTCGCCCTCTTCCTCCTCTCCCTGACCATATCCGCCGCCGCCTTACCCCTTACCAACCCCCTCCGCCTCCCCTCCGACCATGACGACGACCCCTGCCCCACCGCCGGCTCCCCTTCACCCCCCGCTTCCTGCCCCGTCCGCTGCTTCCGGCCGGACCCCGTCTGCGGGGAGGATGGCGTTACCTACTGGTGCGGGTGTGCCGACGCCGCCTGCAACGGCGCCCGCGTCGCCAAGACGGGGTTCTGCCAGGTTGGCAACGGCGGGGATGGGTTGATGTCCGGGCAGGCGCTTCTCCTGCTCCACCTCGTCTGGCTCATCGTCTTGGGATTCTCCATCGTCTTCGGAATCTTCTGAGCCCTCCTTGGCCTTCCCTTTGCTTGTATGCATTCCTTATGTTTCTTCTTTTGTCTTGTAAATGTTCGTGAAGTATTTGTCATGCTCTGTGTTTTCTTGTGTTCTTTTTTAATTTTTTGTATTTGACATTGCAACATAACACTCACATTATGATACAGATTTCCTTGTACTTCTTAGGATGCATTTGATAACGAAGAGTTCGTCATTATTGTACAAATTTCTATACACAAATTCACATGTCATAATTTATTATGCAGTTCCAACATTGTTTGTGAAAATATTCTCAACTTCAACTCCCCTTAATTATTGAAGTTGAAACACCTCATTACGAAATGCACCTTTGGTCAGTCGTTAGATGGCTTGCTTCATTGTGTGCCATGATTTCCTTGCTAACCCTAGAGCAGAAGTTTTGATCTGGTTAGAGAATTTTCTTTTTTACTAGATTATTGTGAAATTACACTCTAAAATGAAATTATCAGTTTGTCCGCACAAGCTTGTGGAGAATGAGTATTAGGAAAGTCAGAGAAAACGTATCTGTTTCATGGATATATTTTTTACTGTGAGGAACACTTCAACACCTATAGATTATCAAGGAATTTGGTTAGATTTCAGAGTAGACAGATGTTAAGAGTTCACAAGAAAATACACTACTTTGATATGATGTCTTCATCTGATATAATGATTTAACTACAAAAAATTCTTTTAGGTGCAATGGCTTTCTGAAAGAGTTAGAATTTGCATGTTGGAATGGTGGGAAGAGTTCCCAACAAGTCAAGTGCACTCTTAAATATGTTTTCCACAATGTAGTTGAGCAGAAAAACTTTTGTAGACTTTGGTAATTTGGTCATCTTTTGGCAAGCAGATTTTACAAAAAATCCCATATTCTAGCAGAGAGGAAAACATGTTTGGTTCAGAGAACTGAAGGTGCAAATTTAGCCATTGCTTAAACACTACATGGTTGTTGTTGCTTCATAAATTCCTGTTTCTATGCTCTGTCCTGTTGGCAATTCACATGTGTTTCATGTCCTATTTTTCAACTAGCATCTGAATTAATGTTGAGCACATTCAAGAGAATATTTGTGGCTATGACTACTGGGGTATCTAATGCCATTTGCCCTACTGGGCCCTAACTTTTATCTCTCAATGTCAGTGTCAACTTAGCATAGTATTTTTGCATGAACTAGTAATCTAGCATCTGATTTATTGTTGAGTGTGCTGATCAGATTATCATGGCTTTGTTTGGTTTCCACTGTGCTAGTTGGTGGTGATGAAGATAGCTAAAGGTTGTTTTTCTGATTTTCCGGTAGAGAGAAAAACAAGCTTGCCTAGAGAACTTGAGGTGAAAGCAAGTACTCTTTTGTTGTTGCTTCAAATGTGACTATGAGGTTTTCATTATTTTTTTGCAACTTGTAGGATTTTTATTATTTCTCCATCAATTCTCGATACTCTTCTCTGTACTGCCTGCAACATGCGTATGTTGCGTGCTCTATTTTTCTTTGACTAGTATCTGAATTATTGTTGGGCACGAATATCATGGCTTTTGGTTTGGTCCCTGTGCTAGTGGGCAGTAGTGAAGGTAGCTGAGAGTTGGTGGATTTGGCAAACCTAAATTAATTTTTATATGCTGAAATCAATACTAAATTCAAAGCATGGGTGGAGTGGTGGACCAAATATGCAGAAATTATTCCTTCAATTACTGTTCAAATGTATTCAATAGGAAAAAGTTGTTAATAGATCATTCGTGGTAGTCCATGAAATATATGATTGAGGATTGGTCCTCAATTGAATAATGAGGTAGTTTGCCCAACCAAGGTTAGAGGCATGTTGGACATCATTGTTGGATGTATTAGTCCTTGACCATGATATGATTCAATGGTTGTACTTGGACCTTATACTCATGTGTTGTTTTATTTTCTCATTACTAATTAGTTTTAAAATGAACTTTAACTTGTTATCAAAACTTGATACACGCATGATATCCATAAGACACTTGTAAGTTAAGAAGGTGGGGTCATAAGTACCGGAGAATGTTGTACGAATTAGTCTTGCATTGACCATGATGTAGTTGTACTCAGGTTTGAGATGAACTTCAATAATTCTGCCAACTTTTTACTCCCTTCTGTAAATGAGATCCAGATCTTTTCCAATTCTTCAATGGTTGGCCTTTCTTCTTCTTCTTTTATTGTGACTTTACCACACTCATTGACAGAATTCTTTCAAGGCATTTCATGTTGTCTTCAGATTTCTTTCTCTACAATGAAGTGGAATGTTATTTTATTGTTGATATATGGTTTTTGAAAGCAAACTAGAAGTTGAATTGAAAGTCTACTAGTTTTGATTCAAAAAGTGATTAATCTGATGTTGATGTTGTCATGACATTGTCATTTAGTGAACTGGTCAACAAACCATTCCAAACATTTTTTGGAAGTGCAGAAATTATTTGAATTGGATTTCTTGGTAACTAGATAGATGTGTGTGTGAGGGAGGTAGAGATGGACGTGTGTGAGGTAAGGGGAGAAGAGATTCAACTTGATTCTGAAAAGGGGGAGAGAAATGAATTCTCATTCTGAGTTTTATATAAATTTTGGTTGAAAATTTAATTCTCAACTTTATATTATACACAAAAATCAAAATTAAATAAGATTAAATTTCATTTCATTCAATTCTCTTGAATTTCAAAGTCAATTGAACTTGTCACGTGCCATTGTACGAGCGTTTGAGAAGGTTGGCAATTAAAGATGTCAATAGGTCGTGCTGACATGGCCTAGGAAGGGTCAGTCAATGGCACGACATGAAAAGTTTTTCGTACCGTGGGTCATACTTGGGTCGGACCCTCAGGTCGTTCGTACCGTGTCGGCACGACATGAATTCCAGCACGAAATAGGCACGGCTTGGCTCAGCACGAGATTACCAGGTGGGTCGCAGGAGGGGGGAGGGGAATGCCGGTCGTTGGGAGGACCTGGTTGTCGGGTTGTGCGACCGACGGGGTGAATGGTCGCGTGTGCAGGAGGGGGTTGAATGAGTCGTGTGGTCGGCGGGAGGGATGGGCCATCGGGTTGTGCGATCGGCGGGGTGAACGGTCGCGTGCGTCGGTGCGTGGGATGAGGGGGGCTGAATGGGTCATATCGTCGGGGGGGATGGGTTGGGCCGCCGGGTCACTGGGCTGGGCCACTGGGTCACTGGGTCGGCCACTGGGTTGTGTGATCGGTGGGGTGAACTGTCGTGTGCGCAAGAGGAGGCAAAACGGGTCGGTGTGGCCAGCGGGGGGACTGGCCGCTGGGTCATTGGGTCGGCAACTGGGGTGAATGGTCGCATGTGCCGGTGAGCAGGAGGGGGCTGAACGGGTCGTGTCGCCGATGGGGGGGATGGGCCACCGGGTCACTAGGTTGGCTGTTGAGTTGTGCGGCCGGCAGGGTGAACAGTTGCGTGTGCGGGAGGAGGCAGAATGGGTTATGTGGCCAGTGGGGGGACGGGCCGTCGGGTCATTGGGCTGGCAGCTGGGGTGAACGGTCGTGTGTGCGGGCAAGCGGGATGGGCCGATGGGGACCGTGCCTGGGTCGACCACTGGGTCAACGCAGCAACAGTCGGCATGCTTCCGCGCAACGTAGCAACGGGCGGCCCACTTCCGCGCAACGGGTGGCCCACTTCCGAGCAATGGGTGACCCGCTTCCGCCCAATGGGCGACCTGCTTTCGCGCAACGGGCGGTTGGCTGCCGAGTGAAATGGTCGACTGCCGCCTCAACGGCTTAACCAACTTTTCTTTATAAATTGGGAGAGTTGGATTTTGTTTTTCACCCAACTCATTCCTCTTCTCCACTCTAAATTCTCTAAACTCTAATCTCAATTATCAATTATCAATTTCTCAAATTTTCCCACTCAAGTCACAAACGATGGCGCACTACCAAGGTCAAAGTTTTAGAGGCTACAGATATCCTCAAGAAAACTTTCCTAAAGCTGAAGTAACGCCGTCAATGGAGACTACTGGAGCTTTAACTTCAACTGTGCCGCCAAGGAAGTCTCGAAAGAAAACTTCCATCTAGTCAAAATACACAATCATGATGAAAGTTATGGCAGACGGTACAGAAGAGGAACGAGCTTTCTGCAACCTTTGTAACATCTACTTCTCTTGCAAAACGTCTGACGGTACAAATCATTTAATTAGGCATATTAGTATATGTGAAAATAGGAATAAGGATAAAATAATTCAAACCCAACTTTCTTTTACTCCTGAGGGTAGTGTTAGTTTATGGACTTATGATTCTAAAAGGGCTAGAGACTTGCATGTTAGATTTATTTATTCAGAAAATTTATCAATAAGTTTTGACGGAAATAAACGTTTTGATAATTATATTAGTAAAGCATATTGTCCACGTATCTAGAAATACTATTAGGTTAGATATTATAAATTCATTTAATAAGTTTAGATTAGAATTTATTAATGTTATGAGTACAATAATGACATGTATAGCATGCATTTCAGATATTTGGTCGAATAGAATTAAGGATGAGTACATAGTTGTAACTGCACATTATATTAATCAAAATTAGATTTTACAAAAGAAATTCAACATAGGATTTAGAAAAATTCAACATCCACGTACTGCTGAAACAATTTTTGCAAATATTATGGAAATTTTTGATTTATATGGAATTAGAAATAAAATAGGTAGTATAACTTTTGATAATGCAGTTAATAATACTGCAACAATACCAATGTTTAAAACTAAAATAAGCCCACCAAATAATTTTAAATTATTTCACCAAAGATGTATGTGTCACATAATTAATATTATTGTATAATCAGGTGTAAAAGAAATTAAAATTTATATTGAACTTATTAAGGATGCTGTAAGTTTTATAACTAGTTCAGGAAAGCGACAACAACAATTTGATGAAACATGTGATACTTTTGAAATGCTGCATAAAAAATTCTCTTTAAATGTTTAGGTGGAATTCATTATATTTAATGTTAGAAAGTGTATTACCATATGAAATTCTAATAATGTCTTTGTATAATTGTCATCATTGTGATGATTATCAAAAATAATTAATTGAGAATGATTTTAAAATCGTAAAATGTTTTGTTGAATTTTTAAACACTTTTTATGATGCAACAGTTAGATTATCAGGAATTTATTATTTTACATCTGTCTATGTATTGCATCATTTATATGATATTTTACGAGTTTTTAATAAATATGAGGCATATCCATTTTTCAAACCAATAGTAAATAACATGAAACAAAAAATTTTAAAATATTGGAATGAAATCCTTACATTATATATTTTGAGTGCATGTTTAGATCCTATGTGTAAAATAAGATATGCTAGTAAATTAATCAGGGGAATACAAATGAGTTTAGGTGTAGATTTAAGATTAAATGCTAGTACAATAGAAAAATAATTAAATCAAATGTTTGATTTATACACACAAAGATATAGATTAAGAATAGAACATTCTCTTCCACCAATGTCTATAATACTAGAATCAAATGTTGGACCATCTTTAGATTCTTAGGCATTTTTACAAGATCCAAGATTTAATGAAGATATTCCAACATCATCATCATATAATTATAATCTTATACTATCTAGACAAGATTTAATTACTTTTAATGCAACGAATTACCAATAATTATTATTTACTCAACATTCTAATTTAAATACGTTTGATGTTTTAGATTAGTGGAGGCAACAATTACTGATTTTTCCAATATTATCAATAATGGCAAATGATTTATTAATAATTCCAATGTCTTCAGTAGCTTGTGAACAAGTTTTCAGCATGAGTGGCAACGTGCTTGATGACCGAAGATGTAAATTTAAAGAAGATATAATAGAAGCATTAATGTGTGTAAAAGACTGGGAGCTTGTTGCACTCTGCGAACAAGATCAAGTTGAAGATTTTACTGAGTAATTTACAAACTTAAATATTTCATAATTAAAATATTTTTATTTTTATTTTTCAATTTGTAATTTTTTTTAAAATGTAATTTAATTTTGTTGTAAAATTTGTTTAAATGTAATTGTAA